>JASFDH010000134.1:0-34683 GCA_036937195.1 Nidularia pulvinata | reverse complement strand
AGCCCCCAAATTCTTCCTAAAGGAAGACTAGCAGGAAGCTTCTTTTTTGCTCGTGGTGATCCTACCCGCAATCACGTTGCCAATTTCTTCCCTACCGTTGCTTATCAGCTTGCTGTGTCGCTTCCGGCTATCCAAGAGGACATGTATCTCACTCTCAAAAGGGATCCAACGATATTGGCCCAGAGCCTCGAGAATCAATTCAAAATTTTGATTCTCGACCTCGTTCGGCTTCATGCCCGATCCATTCCACTTGCCATAGTCATCCCAGTGGATGGACTTGATGAGTGCGAGGAAGAGGGTGCTATCAAACTCATTGACGTCCTCTTGAAAGCATCCACCTCCTCTTCCTCGCCAATTCGTTTCCTCCTGACCAGCCGCGCAAACGACAAGATTAAAGAAGTTTTCGATCTCTACTCAGATTCCTCAGCAGTTCTTCACATTAACCTTTGGGATTTCCGTGCCCACGCCGACATTCACGTGCTTCTTCGGATGCGATTCGCTGATATGTACATGAGAAAGCGCAAATCCACACTGAGATCTGTAAGCCCGCCTTGGCCATCCGTCAAAGAACTCGAGGCAATTGCAGTTAAGACAGACGGGTTGTTTATCTATGCATCTACCCTGCTTCGCTTCATAGAACAGTCAGGGCACCCATTGAAGAGGCTCAAAGAAGTTATGGACTGCCATCGTGGTCTTGACGCCCTCTATACACAAGTTCTTTCACAGACCCCCCGCGACCATTCTGAGCTAGAGCAACTCCTTCGTCTCCTAGGTACCCTTGTCTGTCTCTATATGCAGCTTCCTGCTGAGACTATTGCTTGCTTGATCGGCCTGGATACTGCTGAAGATATCTTGATGATCTTTCAGGACTGTGGGTCAATTATACGGATGCACGAGATATCAGAACCTGTCCAGTTTTATCATTCATCCCTTCCTGACTTTCTCGGGGACCCATCGCGTTCAGGAACATATTCTATCGATTCTGTTATGCACCACTTTTTCCTGCTGAGGGACTGTGTCCGGTTCATGACAAATGCCTGGTGTTCCTCGTCATACATAGGCTCAGAGCACGCCAACTATGCTTTAACTTATGCTTGTCAACACTGGTATCGTCATATGAGCCATGTGCTTGAGAAGGCTTATGGAGCAGATTTTATTCACTCATTTCAGAGTGAAATGTTGCAATTTCTGAGGAATCTTAGGGTTGAATGGTCTGAAGCTTGGGTGAATAATCTTGGGAGGCATCTTGGAATCAGTCAAACTGGGGAGGATATTTTTCGGCTTATTATACGATATAAGGGACAGTTTTATATTCTTATCATATGTGTTCTTGGCTAATTCGGAGTTATATACAGGAAATCCCTGATCATGAGCAAGAATTTGTCTCGATGTTCTGTGGAATTATGGGCCTGGTTCAGGTGCAGTGTTAGGAGCTATTGTTTATGGGATCAACAACTAAGCATCTTCTGCACTTTTTTAGAGGGTGGGTAACTCTATTATCTTTATCAGCCATTGAAGATACAAGTGTCTTTACTTTCTAGAAAGTATGTGTTTTTGTCTTTACCTGGTAAAACAGGAAAAATTAACTTTTGCAGGAGGTTGGCATAATTTAAATTACAAGATCCTGAGATTTCATCTATGTATATTTAGATGGTAGGTTCTTGAGTATCTGCCAGATCATCAATATTCTAACCCGAGATATCGATAGGAGGTGAGATATTCCCAATATCCAACTATTCATGGCTACCCAAACGCTGAAATGAACCAGCTGGTATGTCGAGCTTTCAGATTTCAAAGTCTCTTCTTAATCCTGTTGATTCTAGCTCGTAAGTCAATTTTAGATATGACAAACTTAAAATGATTAACGCAGATGAAAATATCCACTTTGTTTAGCATGCAAGTCCTCATTCTTGCATCGCATGAGTTACTGAACATATTTGCTTTTGGTATTTTAGCAAGTAAGTCACATATTTGGTCCAGCACCGAACCTCAGTACTTCTACTTTTATCTATAGAACGTGAGTGTCAATTTACAGACCATCTAATACTTTGCCTTTTGCCTTGCTGATTATCGTGCTCTTTTGTCAGAGAGTGCGTGAGACATCGAACTAAGTCCTAACAGGTATCTTTCTCATGTTATTGTCAGAGAGTGAGTCGCGTTATACGAAAAATATAGCCAGTATCACATGTGTCTGTTTAGGTCCAGCAGGTATGTTACTGGCATTTCTTTCTTTGGGATTTTACTAACCCTATGTTTTTCTCAGAATGATGTAAGGTTTCCTTCGAAATTACTTTATAATCATTGACCGTCTTTTAGACGCCAAGGGTAGGCCCATTTGAAATTAGTCCGGTCAAACAAATGCTCAGCTTTCAATGAATCGAATACCTTACCATTTCAATTGAAGCCTGTGAGCAGCATATTATTTTGGATTAGCTGTTGTTCCGAGCTAATCTTTACCTAGGTTGTGAGTGATTAGTTAGCCCTCTATACTTCATCGCTCAGTTCATGTCCAGATGGTGAGTTTTAGACGAGACCGGTTATTACACTGCTGAATTTGTGTCTGAATGTACCAAAGCCAGTAAGAAAATTTTATTATATTCATTTCCTCCATTAACGACACCTGCCTTATTTCTCTTCAGAGAGTGGGTAATTCCGATTTTTCTGCCAATAAATATGTGATAATACTATTGAGCAGGCTGTGAGTGTGACAACTATTTTGTGTATATGTCTAATTACCAGCTGGGATTGTTTGACAGTCTGTAACTACCATAACTTATCGCAACTAATGGATAATAATTTTTATTTCCGACTTATAGCTAGTAAGATGCAGTAGTTGTTCTTGGCTGGGTTTTTGTGTTTAACAATTTTTCACAGACTGTGGGTGAGCTTTTGTACCCCTCATCTACCGCCATTATTAATCTCTCTTTACATTTAGAGAGTACGTTCGCAATACTTCGACTCGCCATCTCTAATCCGAGATTTATCTACTATCTCAGCAAGTGAGTTTCAATGGTAGCAACTATTGTATGACTACAGAAGCTTAGCTTCTTCATATCAGCGGGTAAGCAACTCACAATATAAATGTATTTTTCCTGGAGATATTTCTTCACTTAGACCGTAAGTGCTTCAGACCCTACTGTGACGATAATAACAGTTCTCTTATAGGTGGTAAGCTTTCTCTGCAGTCAAATAATTCTGATATTTTATTGAAGCATTATTATTCAGCGAGTGAGTGCTATTTGTATTCCCATGTTCAGAGACAGATAATAGAATTCCTGGACAGGAAAACGTCGGTTTTATTACATTTTAATTAGCTCTGCTGCTTAGATCAATACATCCTTACAGCCTGTGAGTCGGTCCAGAGGCTCCGAAACATTATCTCTGACGACTAACGTTATGTGTGGTAACGGCATTAAGAATGTAAGTTTTCAGTATTCGAGATTTCGGCGCCCATACATTAATGGTTTTCTTTTGCCAGCATGTAAGCTATCTCTCGGCTTCCCATTTACTTTTTCCAGTAAATGATATCACCTTCAGGGAGTAAGCATCAATTGATATGTCATCTACTCTTCACCTCATCTGACACTAAAACCCTGCTGCAGTCGCGAGTAAGTTGCTGTATCATATTTTCAGCATGTGTGAGACTTTAATGCTATTAGATCGTGAGTTTAACTGTAGGAATTTAAGATAATTCGGAGTTAACGATATTCAAATTTCTTTCAGTTGGTGGGCTATTTATTCCACTACATGAAATCACCAATGATTTTCTTTCATTCAGGCTGTGGGTTATATTCAATGACACTCACAGCAAATAGAGGTCACTAATTAGACTTTAGGCTGTGAGTTTAGTTCTCAACACTTAATTACACAGCTGATAGAATTGAATTCACATCTGAGACGGTAAGCTCCGTTGAATAATCCAGCATCCAATCACTGATTTATGGAAGGTTGTAAGTTCCTGGACGCTTTACAGATATCTGATCTAATATATTTTGGTTTCCTCCCATATGCGGCAACAGAAAGTAAGCAGTGAATAACCGGCTTTTGATGAATTTCTGATTAATACGAAAAACCTCAGTGGGTAAGGGCAACATTGTCACTGGCATTGCTGATAATTGACACCACCCTCTTCATTAAGAGTGTAAGTAATTCATATATACAGTAGAGGACGACAAACAGCCCACTGGAACCTTATATTTTAGAAAGTATGATCTAAATCACACTGTATTTAGCTATCTAGACTAATCTCCATCACTTCTAGCGAGTAAGCTAACTAACGAATATCTACCCATTTAATCTTTGACAAGTTTGGAACTCGGCGACTTCTTAGTGGGTGCGTGACACACACTTCTAATACTTTAGCATTTCTAATATAATCATATTTATGCACAAAGTCTGAGCTTCCGGAGTATCTAGTGAAGCAATGGATGCCCCAAAGGCAAGAACAGACACAGTCCCTTGATAAATTTCGTGACATACGCATCGGTCTTGCGGATGTCCAAGAAACCCTCCCAGAATTTCATCCGGAGGAACCTACATTGCCGCAGCTCCAACCTCCATCGGAGAGCCACGCTGTAATTTCACCGGTACGGAGGATGGATCGGCCGGAGGAAATATTTGTTCGACCTAAATCTCCGTATGTGATTCACAACTTCTACCATTAATTTTATTTTGAGTTTTGGCTTAATCGCGACAGAAAGCCCGGATTTGTGAAAAGATTTATGAGCAAGCATTTCTGAGCAAATAAATGGTCGTTATAAATTTTGTAGTCAACGACTAATTTCATCTGAGGCAGTTCTCAATACAGATTACCGTCCATAGCGCGTGGCCAAAAGGACTATCTCCCTTCACAGAACTAGGGATAGACACCATGCCGTTAAGACCACGGGTTAATCGGCAAAGAGACGAGAGAAGTTTTTCTTTTTCTTTTTTTCTTGGAAAGCTAGGGGAATGAAAGGAACATGAGGGTTATGTTTCGTTATGTATGCACCGAATGATTGAGTACTATTTCGGCTTGTTAATAATCATATGGCTGATAAGCGGCAAAGCCCGCTACCTTCACGTGCAAGTTCAAGTTGGAAGGAGCTACATATTGCTGATCGTATTGTTACATTATTGTACATGAGACGAAATAAGACAGCTCTGTAATTAGTGAAAAAAACTCATGGGCAACTACCTCATGTATGGAAATCAAGTGCTTGAGCCTGTCGAGATCATCAGTAAATGGTGAAGCAACAATGCCAGAACCACAGTTCGACAAAAGGGAATCGGTAAAGAAATTCAGAGCCAGACTTTGCAACATGACGAGTTACATATGGTATATGACCAACAGAAGACAAATTGAATGGAGGGGTTATAGGGACAGAATCATCCGAAATAGCAGTAGAACAAAATCATTTCGCATGTCTCCGGATATCTCATAGTGTGAGATGTAATTTCGATTATGCACTGCATGTGCATGCAGCATGACGAACTTCGGGACATGAAAACGACGGCAGGCACAATAAAAGTAGGAGTATCAGAGATAAGCTTGCATATGCAAGAACATGATTACGCATCTGACGACCGAGGACAACGTCACACTAACAAAGATTGAGGTCTATGGCAAGGTCAAGAATATATGTAAAAGAGGGGCAGCAGTGATGCCAAGGAAACAGTTGTCGAACTCGAAACGGTTGGATTCAATTAAGATGCGTTGAAATAGCACCGGTAAGACGGTTAAAACTACTATTTAGGTGACAAACGAGTAAAGAACTACAAATCAACTACAAGAGCTTATATGTAAATACGTAGCAGTTGAGTCATGTACAAATTACAGATTATGAATGAAGCATAATACGGAGAGCAGTGTCTGTCCACATACCGATACTACTTGTAACTTTCCGATGTCAGCCGGACTTCCAGGGGAACAGGCGTCGAGCTCGTGTTTCCAACAAGATGCAAGCGCTGCGAATATGCAGGGAGAAACGCGTCAGGATAGTACATAACGTTGACAAGCGAGCCTCCAACGATGAAAACCCATATCAGGCTATTTCAGTTTTAAACACTGCACCATGGCCCAGGGCTTACCCACTGACGAACAGTTGGGGCCATAATTCATACAGCTGAAGGGCGAACAATAATTGTGGAGTATGTCTCGCAATAGATAAGCTATTATCATCCTAACTATGACTAAAGTCTCAATTATTAGTTCAAGAATACCCTGTATTATGAATCACATAAGTATTACAAATATGTTTTTTTTGTAACCCAAAACACGAATGTTTTATCAGATTGAAGGAAAGAGAAGCCACTCTAGGTGGATGGCATTTGTGACGTGGTTGATTGCTTCTGCGGAGCTTGATGCCCCTCTGACATCTGAGAAATTAAGGCCTCCCATCTTACGAGAGCTATTCGTTGCATGGAGGTTGGGAGTTATAATGATGCAGGGCCTAGGAGTGTTTTAGAACACAAAGAGTGATGATCATTGCACCTTATCTGCGGGGGGGTAATTAGGATGTATTGCTAGAGCTATATGCATTCAGCTTAAAGGGATTCCAACTTCGCTGATAAAAAAATTTGCGTAATAACGCATCGAGTAAGATCCTGTGAGGCTTGAACAAGAATTTCCTCCTCTACAATTGTCCTTCTGGGAAAGTATCGGAAATTGGGTGCTAAGTTACGAAGTAAAATTGGGGGATTAAGATGCTACTCATGGCCAAGCAAGTATCGTGTGCAAGACAGAAAAGCGCACAAGTGTGAAGAGGAGCAAGAGGCAATACCCTGGACTCTGGAGTCATGTCTGGGACAAAATAACGCCTAATTAGGCATTAACTAACGACAAATGGGTAACACCTAACGCTCATTTGGGATGCTGTCAGCATCGTGTTGAGCATTGCACAGCTTACAGCTTGGTTAAGCATAAACCGAATTATTGTTGAAATTGACAATATCAAATATACACATCAATATGAAAGGAAAAATTGAAAAGCAAATGTTTTTATTTTTCTCCAAAATTTCACGAATAGCTACAAATAAATAAATAACTCAGATTACTACAGTGGCATAAAAAATAATGCATGTGGGTTTCACTAGAAATAAATTTTGAATATTGATATATTTTGACAAGTAGCAATTTGTAGATTGTACAATACTATAATGAATATATCCCTATCAAATATCATAATGGGAAGGTAGAAATTGAGATCAGAAGGTAGAAAAATGTAAAACTATGAAAGGTGATTTTTGAAAGGAAATTTGAAAATCTTACAGATAATAGTCCTCAATAAGACAATCCTAATGCAAGTAGAATCATGAAATAAGACTTCCTGATTGTTGGGCTATGAGCTTCACAAGTTGCCGATTTTTGCAATTTTGATGGGAGTAGACATTTTGCATCATAATAGCTGCATGGTGTACTCTACAATTCATAATACACATTCAGATATCCCTTATTTGCATATGCTCAGCAATAGAAGCAGAAACTCTTACCAAGAATATTCCAGTTAAATTGAGAGTGTAGGAAGGGGAACAATAGGCACCAACTCTTTCAGCAGTCCACTAGATTCACACTGCCAGGTTGGAGGAGGCTCTCTTGCATTTTGGCATTCTTACTGCAGGTGGTCAGCATTGGTGAAGATAAGAGTCCAGCCACAAGCAAGCCACTGGGGCTGGCTTGCATATTAACCTTTTACTGCAGGTGGCTCTCTGTGGCTCCACACAAACTGACTAATATATAAAATGATATTAATTTTTTATAGTGCTCTGGAAGAATGGACATGATAGATATCCTACATCTTTACAATACTGACTGGGATGCAATGGACTGAGTGTTGGAATAATGGGAGCTCATTTGCAAGCATTTTGCAATGCATTGCATTTCACATATTTACATTTTCCTTTTAGTTTACATTTCTGTGGTTTTTTATTAAATATCCTATTTTGTATTTTTGTTTCAGATCATATAGTATATAAGTAGTTTACAATTGTTGTATGTACTCATCTGTTTACCTCTCGAGCTCACCAAGGTCAAATGTGAATCCACTGCTTTGTGATTGACTATGAGGCATGCACTTTTATCTTAACACTTGGGGATGGGCAATTCCTGCCAAGTGTGACATCCATTTTGTGCAGCATGGCACAAGTCACACACCCAAAATAGTGACCCAGCAAAACAGTAGAATCTGCAGTTTTGCTGCAGTTTAATAACTTCACAAGAATATATTATCATGCTTAGATTCAATGAAAAAAAAAGTTTGGTATACCAATTTGAACAATGTTATTGTTGCAGAATTTTTATTTTCATCCTCTAATGCTTCTTGTAGCAAGATTTTTGCAAAGCTCCTGCCAAAAAGTGGTCGGTAATGACCCTTTAATAACTTTTCAGGAATATAGTATGACACTTGGATTTAGTGAGAAAAAATGTTCATTTCATCCCTTAGAACAACTTTATTGTTGTAGAAGTTTTACTTTCATTCTCTATTGTCAAGTACTTGCCATAGGACATGTTTTGGTATGGGTCAGAGGTTGTCACAAATTTGTGACATATATTGTGATGTCACAGTGCCACATGGCTCAGTGGAATTGCCCATCCCCATATTAACACTGAGCAGTGTTAATTTCTGGTATGGCAGTGAGCCATGGAGGTCACATGATGTAGCATACATGTACAAGACATCCTCTATCTGATTCTATACCCAATACTGCCATGCTACCATACTGTATCCCCCTGTGAGGCCATCTCTACTGTTTACACCAGGCTATTTGCAATCAATGCTGTTGCCAAATTAACACCAAATACTGATGGCACAGCCACAAGAACAGAACCTTTGTTAACACCATTATGATTCATCTTCACTCTCCATCAACATCAGGAATTTCCCATGTTTGAAATCTTCTACAGATGTGGGTATTATTTGACAATTTTTAAGAATTTGCACAGATCTACTTGAATTTACTTGTTTCCAAAAGTGGATAAATGTAGGTAAAAACAAAACATCCCCTTGAACATTATTGCAAATATCATGCAATTGTGTATAATTTGACCCAACTTTAACTGTTTTACACACACATAATTGTTCAATTCCTCTAATATTTCTCTTATTTTTCGATCTTTACTTGCTCATAGACAACAGGGTGATTATATTTAACCATTATATCATTATTATTAAAGAGCTTTAAACTATAAACTCTGGAAACTATAAACTCTGGAAACTATAATATGAAGAACAGATGAAGTGATGAAAGGACTACAGAGAAAACAAATATGAAACAATAGGAAATGCAAGAATGCAAGCTTGAATGATGATGCAAGAACTTCACTCTTCCATGTCTTCAAAGCAGAGCAGAGCAGGAGCACCATTAGCATCACATTGGCACTCATCATTGTACATGTCAGCACTGACATAAATCAACTTCTCAGTTGTCATCCCTGATACAAAAACTGTAGTGCACTTATATTGCTTCCTTGAATAAGTCAGACATCAGTTGGTGGTACTTCTGGAGAATTCTATGGAAGCCCTCAATGATATGAAGATGATGTTGATACATAGTGACATGATCATCAGCATTAAATTTGGTGGCACTAATGCATCTCCCACTTTTCCAGTCCTTTATTTTGGCCTCTAGCTATCAAAACAAAATCATCAGTACATGATACAGCCAGAGCAACAAGACATACCATGGTGACAACACAAGCTGGCATAGGGGCTGGAATTTCAGGTTCTGATTATTCTGGGTCATCCAGAAAGGTAGTCTTGAAGCAAGAAAAGTAGTGCTGACCATATGCAAACTTGTCTTTGAACAACTCCTGGAGTGTGGAAATTATTGCTGCATGAGGAAATGGATGATGTCTGCCCTGCAGATTTGCATTATTGTAACTTTTATTCAGGAAGGCTTAGAACAAATACCTGGTCACTACACTTGTAGATGAAACTATCTTGCTTTAAAAGATCCTTGACAGTGGCTTGAGACCCAGATCTGAGTCCATACTTCGATTTTGCTTCATGTTGGGAAATTTCTCACACATCAGTGCAGAAGGTTCCAAGATGTTGCTTCAGCTGAGCTTATCTTGGGATTGTGACCAATGCACAATGGATGTGATGAGGATCGAGTGCATAGATGAGACAAGTGCAGCTACAGACGGTGCAACAGTTAACACAATTTCCTCCAAATAAAATGAAAGGTGCCTCACAAGTCTGCCATTATCTATAGGTATCCACAGCATATTCAACAGATGCCAGTGTTGCTTTGTATACTGGGCAGAAACTATAGCTGGTGAATTACAACAACATCCAGACATAAGCACTACAAGAAGTTGGGAATACATACCAGTATGAAGGCTGATATTGTAGTGTGCACATTTAGCAAAAGGGCACAAAGATGCTTAAGTGCTAGCATGGAGACAACCATGTTGGATGAAGGACATGGCAGTGGAAGGAAAGCAACCCAAAGATGTAGTTTGGTACCTTTGTTTGGCAGCTGTTCTGTCAGAGTTTTAAGCAACTTTGCTCACAACATGTGTTTGTCTCGCTGCTTGCTCACTACTTGCTGGCTGCCAACTTGCTTCTGAGTTGGAGCTCCTTATTGGATTTGCAATAAGTCCTTTGACACTTACTGTCACTACTATGTTTATATACAGTATGTGTGTCTAATTTATGAATGCTCTTAGGCTTGTTATGCCTAACAGTAGGACTTAATTATCCTGCATTCCACTTAAGTTGTATTAAAGCAATTATGACTACTAGTCTCCCTGACTGATGTATTTCCTCCCAGCTCACTACATTGATAATGTTTCTTTGGTGATAAAATAATTATGCAGTATTATCTTATTGACAAAGACAGTATATTTCTGGACTATGTCACAATAAATATTCGCTTTTTTCAACACAGTTACTATTAGTAAATTGAATTATTCTCATCAGAGGCAATCTTTCAATATTGAGCAAAAACAAAGAAGATTTCAAGGCACTTCATTGGATTGCAGAAAATTTTGACAAATCACAATGAATATTATGAACTTTACAAATGCATAAGATTCTCAATTTGGGTATTTCCTGATGAACAGTTGACATCACTGCAATGCCATAGATGATAGAAACCTCTGCACATGTGAAAAGTCATATATGGCAAATCTTACACCAGGATTTCAAGAATTAGGAAGATAAGTGCAACACTGCAGTTGCAACCATGATATTCCTTTTTCGAACCTCAGGTGTTAACATGGATCGAGAGGGGTGGATTGGTTCCACGAAGGGAATGTAGATGTGAATTCAGAGAGTTGCTGACAAGTTTCTGCATGAATTGGTGATCATGTATTCTAGAACATTCCATAAATCATGATTTCTTTATCCCACATACGACTGAATAATGGTAAATCATGTTGAATAAAGTTTCAATATTATCAGGCGATGCCAGCTATAATTCCTTGCCTTTGACAATTACATGGACTATCTCCTACAAATTCTTTGGGTACTTTAACATCAGCATTCTTTTAGGTAATTCAAATTGCTTGACCCTTGAATTCTCTTGTTTAGGGTTTGCACCCGGATGTATTAACATCCATAGTCAGAATTTAAGTTGCTATGTACATTCCCTTGTATTCATGCTAACATTTTCCACTACTGCACATGTGTGATTTCGACAATAGTGCAACTGCAAGGTTTCCTGACATATATGGCAATGTTGCTTTGTTCTGAGTAGCAAATGTTCTAGAGGCAAGATATTAAAGTAAGAATGAGTTCTCAGCAATGATGTAGCAGGAGAATGATGCTATATTAAATACCTAAAGTAAGAATGAGTTCTATATACTGATAAGTAAAGTAGAAACTAATAATGAACGTGGGTGCACATACCTCAGCGACGACATAGCAGGAGAACGATGCTGAGGTGTTATGTGTCACAATAGGTAGTTAATGGTCCGAAATTTGTAACTGAGTTTAAATTATGTAAGGAATGAATAAGTCTGTATATACGTATCTAAGTGACTATTTACAATGTCCGTTTCTAACAGATATGAAGCGGACTGGTGATGTAAGAAAACATGCTAAGGGCAAAAGGTCGATCGCGAAACTAGCAAGAACGTCGGAATAGAACGCGGGAGGGGCTTATGGCATGTGCCTCCTATCAAACTCCGATAGCTTAACCTGACTGACTCCACGTATCAACTCATGGTTGATGTGTAGACCCCGCCAAGAGTTCGAAGACGCACTGCATTTGCCGTGATATTTGTTCCTCCTGGAGGTTAAGTCCTTTTCCTCGTTCGTTCCGTTCAACCCACTCTGGTTCCAGGTTATCTTCTTGCAGTCCTGACCTCATACGGCGAGTCAAGGAGAAACATTGTTTTCACTCTTGACGATCGCTCTTCCTGTTCGTTCTTCCCTGCAATTCCATTCATCTATTTATGTGTCGAGACTGTCGAGAAACTACAACATCTGATCCCGGGGAAATTTGTTGCATATTTTACTCATAGAACTAGTCCAAACATCATGCGGTAAGCTTTGCCAAGCCTTTTTTTCAAGCGGGATTCAGCGGACCGTTGTATACATGGTCACGGAATGAGGTCGGATAAAGAGTATCGACGTTCGAGAAGTTCGGAAATTCGTCTCAACAAAAGATCACCTACATGTCTAACGTCAAAAGGTCCGTACACTCAATCCTGTCGACCCATGCGACCGAGGAACTGATCTTCAAAGGAAGAACGTGTCGCAAGTTCATAACTCACGAAGGAATGACCTCCGAACAAGAACCGTTTTGTATTTTTAGAATTCAGCGATGTGTGGCTGTTTCGACATCGACCAGCGATGTCTGAACTTTTCAATCACTTGACTGATATACATTGCCTTCGAAAGAGACTACTGGAACCGACAAATCGCCTTTTTATATCCTTTATCGTGATATAAAGCCCGTCATGTAAGTGAAGTTCATTAACTGAAGTCAATATGCTTGCCTTCAAGTCGCTCCTTGTTGCAGTAGCAGCAGCAGCAACCTCTGTGCAGGCTCTCACGAGCTCGCTCCAGCAGGTTACTGCAAACTTTGGTGCCAACCCTACCAATGTCCAAATGTACATGTACAAGCCCACTTCACTTGCAATCCCTACTCCCCTCATCATCGCTATGCATTACTGTACTGGCACTGCGCAGGCGTATTTCTCTGGCACCAATCTCGCTCAGCTTGCCGACCAGCACGGCTTCATCGTCGTCTATCCTAACGCCCCGACCTCTGGTGGATGCTGGGATGTCCACAGCACCGGCACTCTCACCCACAACGGTGGTGGAGACTCCCTCGGCATTGCCAGCTTGGTCCGCTATGCGATCTCCAACTGGGGTGTCGACTCCACTCGTGTTTTTGCTACTGGCACCTCGTCGGGAGCGATGATGACGAACGTTCTTATGGGAGCGTACCCTGATCTCTTCGCTGCTGGTTCCCTTTACTCCGGTGTCCCGTACGGGTGTTTCGCAGGAACGAGTGCATGGAGCAACCAGTGCGCGAACGGACAGTTGATCCAGACTGCCCAGCAGTGGGGTGACTTAGTTCGTACCGGATACCCAGGTTTCACAGGCACTCGGCCCAAGGTGCAGTTCTGGCACGGAACCGTGTATGTTTCTGAATACTCTTTTGGTCCTTTTCGTTTCTCACCTTTATTCTCAGCGACACCACCCTTTACCCGCAAAACTTCTGGGAAGAGATCAAACAGTGGACGAACGTCTTCGGCGTCAGCGCGACTCCTACGTCCAACCTCACCAACAACCCGCAGTCTGGCTACTCTCGTGCCTCTTTCGGTGACAACGTTCAGGCCATTCTTGCTCAAGGAGTGGGCCACACTGTACCAGAGCACGAGACCGACACACTTGCGTGGTTCGGCCTGAGCAACCTCGCTCCTGGTGGATCCACTACTAGCAAGCCAGTGACTAGCACCACTACTTCCATCAGCACTACCAGCAGCACTACCACCAGTACCGTATCTTCTACTCCCCCTGTATCGACTGCGCCACCAAGCGGTGCGACTGCTGCTCACTACGCACAGTGTGGTGGAATTGGGTACACTGGACCGACAGGTGAATCCATTTTTTCATTGATTTTTAATTGGTTCTTGAATACTTTCGATAGTGTGCGCTGCCCCTTTCACCTGCAAGGTCTCGAACGCATATGTGAGCTATTGCTTATTCTTTAAGTTTTCAGTTCACTAACTTAGGTGCTCATTGGATCGATAGTACAGTCAATGTTTGTAAGCGTGCGTTATGGGGAGCTCGTCACAAATATACCTGTATGTATGAGATAACACCTCGTCTCTTCAATGGAAGATGTTGCAATGGCTGTAATAGTCTGTAAATGGGTCTAAGTCGATAGTTTGGTCCAACTATTCTCGCCGTATGTATTTCGTATGTATCACAGGACGATGGAAACAAGACGACACGACAAGCAAGGTGAACAGATTGTCGAGGTAACGGTAACGGTATTCCAAAGTTATGAGGTGTGCTCATCTCCGGGGCCATTCAGATTACGCAAACTAGGTATAACGACTAAGTTAATGTACAAGTAGATAGATAAATAGATCCATATGATGTTTGAATACAATCAGCGAAACGAGCGAAGGTAGCAATGGCGGTGATAGTACGAACAACAGGAATACGATGAAACAGGTAAGGGGAGAGGGAATAATCTTTAGTAGTGAAGGTGAAGATTTAGAGGATGATGAGCTGAAGCGGGTATAGTGATGCCCATGCATGAACAGCGAAGATACAACAGTGAATAATGGTGAATAAAGATATCGCAATGTCCAAGACCGCGCGGCAATGAGGAGATGGAGTAATAAAGCCAAGGAGTTCGGTTGAGGATAAAGCAAAGGGCAATAATCGAGGGGGATGCACATGGATTTAGGCGGATGGCATAGTTGAGAGCGAGAAGGCTGGATAGAAACAACGTCACTCAGGGATCGGTAACGTATATAGAAATGGCTTGAAACGATGTGGGCCGCACCAGCGCCCCCAAAATACCCACTCTTCCGCGACTGAATAGCCTCCACAGGATCTAAAAGGCCTCCGGTGCTCTTCCACCCACGCTCTCGTACTTGGCATGACTCTGCGTTGCAGGAATGTGGCCACCTGGGCTAGGTCCCTGAGATTGGTATGGCATCGAGGACATGGTGTCAAGGTGGAGGTTGGAACGAGAGCGCTTGATTATCTCCGAGGCGACGTCTGAGCCATATTGCTCTGCTAGTTGTCTATTGATAAAAAACGGGAAGTCAGTATGCGCGATAATGGGATAAAGAGGGTAAAAGAAGTATGAAAGAACGAGGCACATTCGGACGAATGGACATAGAAGAAGCTATTGATAGTGGAAGGAGAACAAGAGAGGAGAACGAAAACAAGATGACCTAGTAATAGGGGAAAAACAGTGCAAGGAGAAACCGAGCGCAGCACACCCGACGACGGCAAAGCAGAAAGGAAGAGCAGAAGGGAAACGAAAGCAAATGCAGGTGAAGCGAACAGAAACCAGGTGGTAGACGGATCCATCGCGGTTGAAGGTATGCGTGAGGATGAAGAAAGCGACGGCAAAGCGAATACAAGGCGCCATAGAAGATGGACGGCAAATGAGTGTGCCAGCAGAAGAATTACATCATGCGAGAGGGTGAGCGAGGAACGCAAGTTGCAGAAGAAAGATACGGTGAAGAAAGGCGACAGAAATAAACTAATATAGAAAGTAGGAGTGCATGAATAAAGATATGGTGTTTGCTCAAACACAAGCACGAGGAATCAACGAAGGAGACATAGCAAGAGTGAATCTGTTGATAGATGATGAAGAATATATATAAAAACGAGGAAGTGCTGAGATAAGGGGAAAAGCAGGGATTGGAGACGACTTAATGATAATGAAGAATGGAGGTTGACGACGATAGTCAAGGAGAAGGGTGAGAAAAAAGTGGAAGACATAGTGAACAGCAGGACGTAGAGATAACAAACAGAGGTAGGAGAGAAGGCGAGGAAGGTCCAATGATGAGTGGAGGAACCAGAGAGTGAACGGAGACAAAGAGAAAATAAAGGGGCATGAATAGAGAAAAACAAGGAAAGAAAGAGGATGAAAGTAAAGAGAAGAAATAAGATCGAATGAAATGAAAGACTCACGTTGCGTAATTGTCCATGATAACCGCCATACTATTCATGTTCAACCTATACGCTTCGGGCATCATCCCCTTGCCGAATGTGTACGTGACGTGGTTCGAGCACAGCAAACCCGCCAACATAACCGCCAAATGCACCGGCACGAGCGAGAATGCAACGGTATACCATCTCGCGAGTACCAAGCGCTCAAACTCGATGTACGGGAGCTTGCACCCGTCGAGCACGCTCCGCGCATAACACGTCTGGCTAATCGTAGCCTCTACGAACGGGCTGAAGTATCCACAGCACTGCAGCGCATTCTGTATCCTCAACCGCCCGTCCGCTCCCAGCGAGCGGGACCACTGCGCGTTGACCTTGCCCTCGAGGTTGAACGTACGGCGCTTGTAGCTCATGTACCCGGGCGTGAGGAGCAAGGCAAAGACGAGCCAGAGGAGGAAAGTGTACCACGCGAGGAAGGAGCGATTGTTTAGTAGGATGCCAGCCCAGCCGATAATGGAGGTAATGATCCCGAAGCCAGCGGCGACGGTGGATATGATGAGCTCGGGGCGATTGCCGACGCGCACGACGTCGGCGTGTGTCCAGACGTTGAACCAGGTGAGGAGGCAGAAGATGAGGGAGGTGATGGCGTACATCGAGAACTGGGCGGAGGGAGGGGGGGGTTAGACAGCAAGAAGAAAGTGACGGTGATGAAAGGGGCGTACCACGAAGTTTGTACTAAACAAGATCCACTTGAACTTCGTCCAGCGTAGCTTCTTCACCCCGTGGCCCGGCATTCGTGCTTCCCCGCTTCTAAACGCATCCACTCCGCCTCCTCGCTTAGGTACCACAGGATCCATTGGGCCCTTCCCACCCTTTCGCTTCCTCGTACCGCTAGGCGAAAGTAGCGTATTTGAGAATTTGGATGGTAAATAATTCACCGTCAGTGAAACGCTGCTCGAGCCTGCACCAGGGCTTCCGCCGGGTCCAAGCAGGGGAGTGGGGCCGGGAGACGTGAGAGCAGTTGTGCTGCTGCTGGCCAGCGGTGCGTGCAGGAGGTTTGCCTGGCCATAGTCGAAGTCATTGGACGATCCGATGGAGTGCATGCCGGCGAGGATGTGTTTTGTCGAGCCTGCGTTTGAGTAGGCGGAGTTGGCGATGGATGCGGGGCGGGACGAGCGCCTGTGGGTGTGAAATGGTGTTAACTACTGCTACCGAGACTAGATTCGCAGTGGAGAAGAAAGACGTACGGAGAGTCCATCTAGGGCGATGTAACAACGTGGCGAAGTCCAACGCAGTGCAGCAAAATCAATGGTAGCAAGGCAGTGTGGTGAGCGGCGATGATGAGCGAAGCCGAGTGGGGAGATGGAGTGTGGAAAAGTCAAGGAGAGTTTGGTCAGAATGGGGACCAATAACATCGTGCGATTTGACAGACATACCAAATGGGGGCCAGGGCTGCTAGAGCGCTCACGCTGGACGCCAGACGAGTCGAGATATGTCGACCAGACGCGCTGCATCGCAGGCCAGACAGTTCTTCGTGCGGAAGGGAGGGTGAAAAGAACGAAATGCGGATGTTACAAGTACAAGGTGACGGGACGACAAGGGAAGGGAGAAGGCTTCTTGTTGTCTCCCGAAACGTCGCTTGATATCCACCGGGATCGCAGCTCGTTCACATGCTCTCCTCCCCAGATCTCAGCTCGTCTTCTCACCGCGCTAGCCTCTTTTGTCGTGATCCCCTCTCCATTCTCGCCCCGCGCAAAGGCATAGGTCCATGGCCGCAGCGCGGTCGACACCATCTATAAGATCCCTCAGCACTTTTCTCGTCTTCGGCCTGCCCAATTGCTCATCTTCGACGCCCGGTTTGAATCTCCATTTTCTCCTGTTGGGACTCCGCAGCAGCGACGAACAAGCCTCCTGTCTGAGCTCGTTGTTAGATGGCGGAGGAGGTTTATTCTTAGCTCCCGTTAATCGTGGCCACCACCGGCGGAAGCTTTCTTCGCTTTGCTCCAAATCGGGAACTTTTCCTCTTCGTGCCCAGGTTCCGGAGAGGCATTTCGTTCATGATCAACTCTGCCCCTCTCCGTAACACCTTCAACTCTGGCATCCGCAGCTATCCCGCGCCCACTCCTTATACTCATCTTTAGGATTTTGTGATAAATGGGCTCGGGCACTCATTCTCTCCGAAGACCCGCCATCTAACCGTCCGGAATATGGAGATGGCGCACGTTGTTGGTATCCCTTCAGTCTCTGTCGACGTCGTTGCAACATCACCATGTTCTCTTGTCTGTCACGCAGCCCCCTTTGAGCGCGCTTGTCGGGTGGAGAGTTCGCCAATCATCGAAAGAAGGAAAATATAAGCGTGTGTACGTACGTCCGTGTGCTTACTTGAGCAACATCTCTTGATCCTAATAAACGATACCTTCAGAAAAGCTCATGTTCAGCTTCGACTAAATACCACGTCTATTCGACCCTCCTACAATATATCCTCGGAAATGAGATTTCTTTGGTTCAAGTGATTCCAGTCTGTATGGCGGCCCTACTACGTCGCC
Source organism: Nidularia pulvinata (assembly GCA_036937195.1). Classification (NCBI taxonomy): domain Eukaryota; kingdom Fungi; phylum Basidiomycota; class Agaricomycetes; order Agaricales; family Nidulariaceae; genus Nidularia; species Nidularia pulvinata. The sequence continues at coordinate 16,061 of JASFDH010000134.1, read as the reverse complement.
TGCACGCCTCCTGAGTACCTATTGGCTCAATTAGCAGGGTTCAAGCTCTTGCCGCTCTCTATATTTCCTCCTTTGAGCCTTCAATGACAATTCTTCGGACAATGACCATCATTCAAACCTACAACAATTCTTTCAGCTAATTTCGTCGTTGTTCTCGCGGTGAAATCGCGTACGTCTACTATCAGCGATCAATTCCCATTGTCATCTGCGACACTGATACTGATACTTTTCTATTCTGGACCTGCCGTTCTCATACATTAGATCTGCTATGTATTTATACTTTATATGCACTATTTATAGCTTTGACGATGGCGCCCCCGTATAGAGGAGGATTCGACCAATTGGATGCATGGAAGTTAGAATAGTGAGGGGAAGATACCTGCGTATATACTTCTAAGGTGATATTCCGGACACCACAGTACTAATGCATAACATATATACATCCTGAAGGCATCTTTGAAGAATCAGGCTGAATCCATCCCGACGCACCTCCCCGCGAGCCTCTATTGCTTTATTACATGCGGCTTCGGCGCGAGGATCCTCGGGCACGGAAATTAGAACGGATAACTCTATTCGGCCCTGTGTATCTTTTGCACGATTTGATTTCGGCTTGCCTAATACGTAGAGTCAGTTCGGTAACCATAATATAGTGCTTAACGCTCAAAACCGACCTCCGAACTCCCCGAAATTTGATATTGTAATTACACCTATATAAATGGTCATTTTTCTCCTGATTTTTTTCTCAAAATTCCAAGTTTGAAGTTTATCATCACTCCCAAATTTGGAAGTGGACCCTGAGGACCCTTAATTACTCCATATAGAAGGCATATATTTTTTAGGAATAGTTCCAATGCAGTTCATGAGCATAGAAGTTGTGTGTTCAGTATCTGAATTTGCCAGCCCCTCAGCTTCCTCCATGTCCGAAACTTCTACTAAACTATCAATAACAGATAATGTACAATCATCTGCAATTAATGAGCTGTCTCCCGAGTTCACATCACTGGTGCAATCATCATTGACCCTACAATCGTCAAAGTCTCTCGAAGGGAACCTCTGGCATGAATCCACAGCTAAATCCTTTCCCTCCAGATGCTCGATGGGCTTTAGCTTGTTGTCATCTCTTCATTCCCTTTGTCATGCCTCAGGACAGTTAAAAACAGAAATCGTAGATAACTTTAGATACATATACATATATACAGACTCATTCATAATTCAGACTTAACAACAATTTCAGACTATTTACTAGCTGTGACACATCACACCTCAGCATTTTTCTCTTGCTATATTGTCACTGAGGTATGTGCCCCCACTTTCACTTAATAGTTTTTACTTTACTTACTAGTATATAGAACTCCATTTTACCATAGGTATTTAATATAGCATCATTCTCTTGCTACATCATCACTGAGAACTCCACTTTACTATAGGTTCATGGGCCCCAGGAACTGCTGAATCATGCCACATCACTACCACATTCAAATTTTGACAACTTCAAAACTTCAGAGACACAACAAACCCTGCTTACCCCAGATTTTGCAACAGCACAACTGTACTGGGAATTCCCAGTATTGGTCTGGGCTACAATCTCAAGCAGCAAGTCACTACACCTGCTATTTCAAGTGTTTCACCCACTGCTGTACACTTCCCCCTCCTGCTCAGCATTTGACATCACAATTTCTTTTTCCCATGGTCCTTTTTCAAACACACTCATCTTTGAGCTCCCACACTCCCTTTTCAACATCCCCTGCCTCTCTGCCACACATTTGCCACCTCCAAAATCACCCTCTGCCAAACAACATAGCCACATGACCTCATTTACACTGAAATTGCCACTTCAAATGTTAGTCATATTTAATAGTAAGTCTATATACACTGTATATATAGTGTACATACAGTTTACATACAGTATATGTATAGGCACCACTGCACCACTCCAAATGTCAATCATATTTGATAGTAAGTCTATATATACTCTATGTACAGTAAACATACATTATGTGCAATTTACATCGAGTATACATAGAGTATACATAGAGTATATGTACTTATGTAGAGTATATGTAGAGTCTATGTAGAGTTGTTGGGGAGTGTAAAGTACAGAGAAAGTGTTGGAATTGATGTAGACCAGTGCAGAGATCATGAATGGCTCACATACATAACCAGGATATGACATCCCCCCCACCCCAATTTGAGTCCATTGGACTTCTTAGACTCCATGAGAATCTAGTAGGCTCTATTGGACTCTATTGGACTGACTAGACTTCATTGGACTCTATCAGACTCTATTGAATTCTGACTAAGCTCCACTAAGGTCTAGGTAAACTTCAACCAAAGTCAAATATCACACACAAAATTAGTGCTAACTAATTAGAGTCTGGTTGGAGTCCACTTCAAGCAATGTCTAGTGATTTTTGAGCAGAATTTCAAAGCATTAAACATTGCCCACAGGCAGAATTGAATCCACAACCACCACATTTCAGCCTATATGAGCAGAATTTACAGTACTCCAGCCAACTACAATACTAGTTACACTTAGTATACTATGCACAGACCATTGTATTTTACTATAAGTAGACCTATGTACTCAGGTCTTGCTCTTCAGTTTGACCTAGACAAATATAGCCTTAGGAACAATCCCACTTTGATCCCTTGGACCTAGACAAACTCAAACCTTTTAGACTCAGTCTAGAGGCTCATTGAACCTAAGTTTCTCCTTGACAGAGGCTTAGCAACTTGACAACTTTCCTTTGTTAGAGGAAGTATGTCTGATATCAAACTTCAAACTCAGAACCTACAAACCTTGCCCTCAAATCTATAACAAAGGCTAAATTGCTGTAACAACTGCACCATTGGTCTATTGTAATTTCTACTTTAATTCATTGGGTGACTTTCTGTAAGGTTTTCAAACAGATTGATCTGATATGAATATTTCTGAGATTGAAATACAAACTTTATGAAGATAATCTAATCATTTTATGCCTCCATAAGCCATCTGACTAAATAATCTGATTGTATGTTGACTACATCTCTTTACCTGACATGGACAATAACATACAGCTTGGATGGTACACCCTGGAAGATAAAGACAAGGCTCAGGATGAGGCAGAAAACAAGCTGTTGGAAGCTGCAGGTGTCAGGATGGGCATTACCCTTTTCACTGTTGATGAGGTCAGATGGCATCATGCTGAGTGGCACTGACAAACCCAACAATACCTTGTCCATGCTGAGCCCTTCCCTAATCCTCAGGGAGAGACAGGATAGCAGTGGCTTTACCAAGCTCACAGTGACCTGACATCTAGGTACATATCTTGAAAGATTTTATGCATTTTTACAATTTATGTGGGCAGATTGAGGTCACTGTGGCTCTGAAAGAGGAGATGATAATTGATGGGGTGTGTGAAGGTGTGTGGGAATGTATTGGGCTTCAATGAGCTCTACTGAATATGGGCATTGTTTAGTGTTGGTGTGTCCAAAATTATTTATTCAAGGGTAGATTAAACTGTAGATAGGGTCTTTACCCTCTTTACAAATTAAGGTTTATATGAGGGTATCAAAGAATATTCCTTTTGCTTCTCCTTTCTAATTGAGCTTGGCTGAATGGCAGAGACCCTTAAAATTTTATTATGCTTTGCATTTCTGATTAAGAACCTTATGGAAAGTCACCCATTATATTAAGTATTATGTATACAATATTTCTATAATGTCTTACATGAGAACTTTGTGGCAATGCTCATTCTTGATCCAATCCATATAGCTAGCCTTGATGAGTGACATAGTTTTTTCTTATTAGTGTGGAAGTTGTTGTAAAACTAGAATTTAACTAAGAGTGGTTATGATTTAGTGAAAGTTCTATGTTTATAAAATTGCCATACTAACAAATAAGAAATTAAAGCACTTATCAAGTCACATCATATTAAATAACAGATATGAGATTTTTGGCATATTCTGTGATTAGATGTGACAATTACTAGCTAAATTCTAATTTTAGAAAGATTTCCACAAATCATGATTTATTTGAGCCTAGGGTACTTCATTCCTGGATGGATTTCAGAAAGAATAGTCACAACACATGGCATGTCATAAGTCCTAAATTATATAATTAGGTCTACCTGTATTCCAATGGACTCCAATATTCTGACTGGACTGCTGGACTTCATTGAACTCTCACTAGAGTCTAGCTGAGATAACATGCTAGTTTACAGTGAGGATGCACTCAAATATTCCTCCATAAAGTCCAATAGGACTCCATTGGAGTCCAATGGAGTCCATTCAAATTTGTGGGAGTCCATTGGAATCCAATGTAAATGGGGTGGGTAAAGATCTCCCTTCATCATCTAATTTAGGAACAAAAATCTTCTCTGATATCTGAGAGTATATAGATATCATACTCTAATCAAAAAGGATGACATTGTGAGATTAGTGCTGATTGAAATTTAACTTATATTGTATTTGGTTAACAAAGACCCCATTTCACGGTAACAGTTCTGCCGGTATGATTACTAATTACTATCTCTTATCAACCCAATCCACCAGAATCATTTCTCTTGGTAAAACAGAGCCTCTGCTTCGATCTTCGCCTCTCCCTTAACAATCCTCTCCAAATCCGGCACATCGCTATGCTTTACTCCGTCGATAACTCTGTCCACCTCTTCCAATGATGTTCCCTTAGTCTCCACCCAATACCAAGCAATCAGACCAATAATGACAACGTCCCAAGCGCCATTGATCATGTATGTCTTCCAGCCAATCGCGACAAGAGCAAAGGGAAAAGCAAAGACAGCCCATAAACTAGACAAACATTATAATGAATGTTAAAAGGAAAGGAAATGTACTTACGCAGTTGCATTCAGAGCGAACTGGAATATACCCATTCCATTGGCTCGGATGCTATAATTCATGACTTCCGGAGGGTAGAGATACAATAGTGGAGTCCACCCAATGCTGTATGCTCCTTGAAAGAGGAAAAGCATTGCCACAGTCGCATAAATGCCAGGATTGAATGTTGACGCCCCATATACTACCCTGACACGTTATATTTTGAATTTTCCAAAATTCAATCTTTTGCTTACCTTTCGTGAGAGCCCCGACAAGAAAGAGGAAGACAGTTAGGAGACCTTGACTTAGTATCGCCAGTGATTTACGGCCCATGCGGTCGGCTAGCATCGTTCCAACGATGGAACATACGAGACACCACCCATTTAGGATGACGTTCTATTGAAGATGATCAGGCTTTTAATGGGAATAAAATATTGGCTCGAAATTCATACAATCTCGAGCTGAGTGGTTGAACTTGTTATCCCTGCATTATTGAGCATTGTTCCGAGATAATATGATGCGATGACGTTTCCTTTATCCGCTTGAGCAAGCACTAAATCGTTTAACGAAGACAGGGTTACCTGCAATAGTGCTGAACACTGCAGCTGAAACTGCTAGGGTTACTCTTTTCCTCGCTGATGGAGTCTTAATCAGTTCCATCATCGACAGGGTCACCCCGACGCTTTTCTCGTAGTCGATCGTGTCAAGAATTTCTTTGTACTGAGCCATCACTAGAGTGTCTTCACGGTTACCGTCAGCATACATATAAGCCACGACGTTCAGAGCCTCTTCATGTTTGTTTTGATATACCAACCATCTAGGTGATTCTGGAATGAAAGGAATGATAATAATGCATAGGATGGAGAAGACCCCTTGAATGGCGGATGGGATTCTCCAAGCCCATGTTGAGTTCATATTCGCCGTTCCGAAGGTGATACCAGCAGCAATCAATCCTCCTGATGATGCATAAAACTTATCGTATCCACGTAATAGAGGTAGTCACACTGACCTACATAATAGAAGTCATTGAAGACCCCTAGTCCCCAAGCACGCCATTGGAATGGTAAAGTTTCCGCAAGATAAACCGGTCCACTAAGACCTGAAGCAGAAGTTCCGAATCCAATGAGTATACGAGCAATAACGAACATGGCGACATCTTGAGCAGCGGTTTGTAGAATAACAGCAAATACAGTAAGGAGAGCGGCCCATAGAAGAGCGGGCCGTCGTCCAACGTAGTTGGTGAATTGCCCATAGCAAAATGCAGCCAGACATCCACCTATCCAAATAGATGCCGTATTCAACGCGAGCGTAGCGGTGTTAAGGTGAAAGTAGTTGGTGTACGAAGGCAATATGTTCAGGCCATTGATCATAGATGCGTCGTATCCGAAGGTCTGGCAGAGAGAAATTAGGGCTAACTTATCCAGTTCGTTAAGACGTATATTACTTACAGCAGATGTGATGCAAGAGCAGGTAACAAGAAGAAGTGAGATGAATCTGGACGATTTCGGGACGAATGTCACCTTCTTCAGCATTGCTTGGTTCATCTTAGCAGCCGCTAAGCTATAGAGACGAGCGTCGAGTTGAGATCTAGAGGATAGCTGTGTCAAGGCATTAACTCAAAACGAAGGCCAAAGAAGTCCTTAACTGGTGACAGATTCTCATGTACCTTCTTTTTTTCTATTAATGGATAGAAGGAGTTGAATGCATTGCGGCTCTTATCTCCACATGACAGAGATTCAAAATCGATCCCAGTCCCTTTCGGCAGGTGTCTTAAAATATGCTGCGGAAGGATTCAACGTGAGAAATCAACAGATTTAATTAGTCCTACTTAACTCACAAACTTGTTCTTCATGATGGTGCTCGCGGTGAGATCTCAAGGCTTTCTAATAGGTGATATATACTCAATAGTGTTATATTTTTTAGGCTGTATTCAAGACTGCCGTAGCAGGGATGTCTGACTAGATTTTGCTATGGGCAGTACACTGACTGCGTTGGGCGCTTGGGCACATGGTTTTTCGTGTGGCAGATTGCGTGCTTACGCAGGCTGGCGCAGAATAGTGTGGCACGCAAGGTGGGAAATTTGCGTGCATAAGCGGCAAGGATCCTCTCGGCCCCCCGTGACCCCGGCTTTCAGCTCCACCCTCAGTCTGACTGGAGCAGGGCTCTCATGTTTGTGGGCTGCTATCATTATATAATGATAGCAACTGGCCAATAGAATTGGTTTATCCAAAAGTAGATATGATATAACGATAGCAGCTGGCCGATAGAATCTGTCCATCCAAAACTAGATATCTGTTCTCATCTGCAAATCTATCTTTGCTGTCTAATTGCAAGAAGTCTGAATATTGAAGAGCATTATCTCTACCATTTCATGACCAATTTTTATAATGTTAATTTCATACTCAATCAAATTTTCAGTGCTCCAGGAATCCCGAATATCGAGACATTATGTGCAGTCTACAGCTGGCAGTATTAAATATAGCCCCTCTACTCTCCTAAATATCATGAGTACAATATCTTCTCATAATAGTGCCCTGAAATTTGAAATGACTTCTCATATGTCTGCATAATAGGGCTACACATCATATCTGAAGTGCTATGCAAGTGGAATACTCATTCTAACACTACACAAACCTCACTCTTTTTATGTTCCAGCTTAGTAGGTTGAATATCTTTATGGCTAGACACTCTAAGATTATGATTTAAATTTCAATCCATAGTTGTATTGCATGTCCATATAATATAAAAAGCAATACATGAACAGAAGTCACCTTACATTGTTGTGAATTTCCATTTTATACAATAAGTTGAACATCAACATCCTTATGCATCATAAAATTATAAACTAACTTTAAGTACATGCCATTAGTGCATCTTAATTGCATATTAAAAGTACAAACATAATAGATAGTGTCTTATGCTTGTAGAAAACATTCTTGTATTTTTCTGCTCCAGCACAGTAAGCTCAGGATCTGTCTCTATGCTTCTCAGAATAAATTTTTTAATAGAGCAAATAGCTAGCTCTGGAACATATATTAATCAAATCACAAACTAGCTTCTTAGTTTTTCTGTCTATAAATGGCAGGTGTATATTTGAGCTAACTTGATATATCTCACCTCATTTATACTTATATATCAAAGATCATCTTCTTATGGATTCTACTCTTCTGAGAATGAAGCCATATATTAAGGCATTGGTGATTCATTTTTTGCTGGCTTGAATGAGGATGAAGCCATGGTTCTGGATGGCACTCAAGTTCAGTGTAGGCCTCAATTATCTGTGATCTCTGGATGGTACATGAATACTATCACAGTGGAGTGTCAGACACACAAACAATACACTCAATAGTGCAGTGTTGAGGTTGTCAAATCACTCAGGGAGAGGAGAGGATAAGGGGGAGAGGATGAGCACTGTATTGCTAGTGGAGAAATGACCAGCTCAAGACTGGGGTTCTGAGTACAAACAATGTAACTAAATACTACCCAACTCATATACTATGCATGTACTACTCATGGTCTATGTATGTAAGTAATGTGTCATGTACATGTGTATTGTGCATGTAAATAACAATTGATCATAAAAGAAGTGAGCCTTGTGTTGACCTCATGGGCACAGTTGCCTCATGGTATCTGTGCAGTTGTTCATGTGTTATTCCTGAGATTAGATGTCCCTGTGATAAGTCCAAGAGATAAGATAATGATAATTGCCAAAAGAAAAGGCAAATTCATGACATGGAGCTTCTGCCCAGAATTCCACCAATTATAATGGAATTAACTGTGCAATAAATAAATATACCAGTGCAATACATATGATCCCAGGTTAGATGCCAAGCAATCAGATAAGATAACCTCATATTCCTTTCTTTTTCTTTCTTTCCTTTTTCCTTTTTGAGATTTTCTTTTTAAGTAGCTACAAACATGAGAGCCTTACCCTGACTGGAGGGTCAGCAACATCACTAGGAGCTATGGCAATGATGTGTCATGCAATGTCATATGCAGCACCATAAAATATGGTACATAGCTCTTTTGATCAGTTCTCTGTCAATCCTTGACCAATTTTTGTCATTAACTGTCTCTTTCTTCTTTGGATAAGCCATTTCAAGATTCTGAAATTCTGGTATAAAAAGACCACTGTTTTGTTGAAATATATTAAGTAACCTCACTTTCTGCATCCAATTCTTACTTTTTGTTTTCCAGTACTCTTAATCAACATTTCTTGCTTGAATTTATCATGTTCATGGAGCAAAATACCATCCTGTATAGTGGTGTCAAGAAGAAAGAGGATGGCTGTCTAAGTTTTTCCTCACAGCACCAGTGCATTGTGTCCAAAATGCAAGAAATTGAAGGCTGTGGGCTTGACAGAGGAACAAAAACAGTTTATTATCACTGTAAGCTTGCAATTATGCCTCTTGTTTCTCAAATCTGGCCATATTTGTAGCAGTTGAAGAGCTGCTCAAGCTGTAGTCTAACTGGGACAAATGTCCCAAAAATATGTGGAAGTTGCCACAGATTAGGTGTCCTAGTGATAAATGTCTTTCTTCATTCCATTGCTAATGATACCATTTATTAGATGCTGCTAAAAATGAGCAGGCTGATCCTGCAAAGGCTGCTGCTGCTGCTGCATGCCTAGCAAAGGCCCAGCATGCTTTTGGAACACAGAATTCCAACAGCCAGAAGCTCCTGGTTGGTCATAAGGAAAGCTCAACAACTTCTGCTTCTGAACTTCTAGGAATCCAGACCACCCAGAACAAAGGAGCTTGGACAATGTTATTCTCTGTTCACATGAATGACACAATTGATAAATCACTGGGCACTGGAACTTTACAAGTTATTTCCACAATGTTGATGCTAGGCAATTTTTTCAAACAATATTGTTTTTTGTGACAAAGAGCTGATTTATGCTTCTAAATACCTAATATGTTTTATCTGAAATCATTGAGCAGATAAATGTCCAGTGGATCAAGCATAATGGCCATGTAATGGATCTGTCCCTGTGCACATTGAATTTATTAGAGTGCAACTGTCTAACTTATGCATAATATTTCAGGAAGGAGCTTCCAAACAACACCTTCCTTCCAAAGGAACCAAAAGAATGACAGTAAAGGAATTATTTGATTGCTATGCAGCACAAAATGATAAGGCTCTTGTCCTTGGGGGAACTTCCAAGCTGTAACTGGCAAAGAACCCTTGAGCTTGTCATTCATGAAAATCTGGTAGGTTTATATTTCTTCTGTTGGTCTTCTGTCATCATCTTTGCTGAAATTTGCAATTTAATAGTACTATAAGTGTGTTGAAGTCATTGAAGAAGATATAGATGAAGAAGATGAAGGTAATGATGATGAAAATACCTATGCAGGTGAGAAGACACAACCCAAATGCAAGAGGTCAAGCTGCATTGCTGCAAACCAATCAGGGAAGCCTTGATGCACATGTAAGCAACTTATATTTCATGTACTATCATTCACTGGCATGCTAAGCACTAGTTTATTAGCAGTATCAAGTACTTGTACTCATCTTCCACTTACTACAACATTCTGTGGCAATCAGGACTTTGGCTCAAGTTCTAATCAAATTATTAAGGTAGATGCCATAACCATAGGGGTTATTACTGTTATATCAATCCAGATGATGGATTATTGACACTTGTTCAGAGTGCTGAGAGTAAGAGTGGTACCATTGAATATTCACCCCTCAAAGTATACTCTTGTGACAAAGGGAAGTCAAAGAACATCTTTGTGGTGAGTTTATTTTACTATTATCTGATATTAAATCTAAAATATGACTATAGCCTCATATTTCTGGTGACCACATAAAATATTTTGTGAAGGCATTCTTCAATATTGGCCAAGGTTCAGGAGTAGGCATTAAAGTCAATAATAAAAAAATCCTCCTTCATGATTTAATTCACTTGAAGCAATTGGAGATGATTTGTGTGAAGTTCTTTGATTTGGCCTCTCAATTGGAAGTTGAAATACCAGGTTTGTCTGATTTTGAATTCTAACAAACAATTGTTCCTAATTGTTGCTTTTAGATTTCACTGTGACTTAAGCATTTGCCATTTTGGTCACTACATGCACTGGTTCCTCTAGTGCAGATACAGGAGCTTCCACTTATCTAGTTTAACCCCTTCAAGCATCAACACAAGTGGTTAAATATAGTGGTACACTTGGAAGTTCAACAAAGAGTGATAAGATGTCATCTACTCTTACTGCTTTTGCTCATTACACAATGTTGGAGACTGCTTGCAAACTAGTTTTTGTGGATCTTCAAGGTATGTTGCATCCACTTTATCAACCATTCTCTCTCAGACATATAATTCTAGGAACAATTACAAAAACTGTCAATGGACAGAATTTAATCATATTTGATCCTATGTCACATTCCCTGAGGAGCAGGTGAGCCTTTAAAGAGTTCATTATTTTTCCTCTTTTTAATGAGTTTTAATATAGTGCTACTGGACTTGGAGACTTTGGTGCTGAAGGTTTACAAAATTTTATTTATAATCATGCTTTTTCCACTGTTTGCAAGAGCCTTAAACTTCCAACCAAAAGAGTATTACAGCTTATACTTGACTCCAATCTTGGTGATACTAAGAATGATGATGATGAAGAAGAGCAGGAACTCGGTGATGACAATACCAATAGCAATGAGGGTAGCAAGGGGAGCATGAAAGCAGGTTCTCACCAGGTTCAAAATGACTCTATTGATGAGTAAGAAATCATACTACTCCAATACTTATAGTGTTGTGGTGAATATAAATGATTGTTTCAATAATTAATATTTTATTTCTTCTCAAAACCTGACTTTACAATAATCTTTTATTATCTAGATATCTTTTTTTTTTTTTGTGCTTAGGTAGCCTAATATTTTGATATTTCATTTCCACTCAATCAATTGTCTTTCAGTCTCTTGAAGCAGCATCAACAGATGTCCAGGATGAAGTTCAGTTTAAACTGTTTTTTTAAAATAATATTCAGCTGTTTGAACCATATTATATTACCTTCAGTTGTAGTGTAGAAATGATAATTTTATTCTGTCTCAAATGGTCATTATTTAAAAGAAGTGGCTAAATTTATTGTAATTGGAACAATTACAGCAGACTTGTCACAAGTTTGCCTGTGCTATTTTAAAATTTATCAAATGGAGAGAGATGAAAAAGAGGAAGACAGTTAGGGTAAGAAGAAATTATATTTTTGGGTGTAAATCCTAGATTATAATGTAGCAGTCTATCAGTGGTATATAATTTGAATCCAATATTCTGACAGAATAATACACTGTAGATATAACCTCTGATCTCCTGAACTATAGCAGTAGCAATGAGTGGACAGACAGATGATCAGTCACCCAGTCCAATTCTGGAATATTAATTGCTAGTTTAACTCAAATAGCCCATATTCTGCAACATTCATGCCAGCGTGTGAGCCACACTTCACTCTTCTGCTGCTACTTGATTGTGTTCTGTTCAGCACTCTACAGTCCCTTTAGACCAAGTTACTGACATGGGGAACAAGAATATATTAGTTTTGATATCTTGTTAATTGTAGGGTAGAATCTGCACTGGACTTTGGGCCTCCTGAGTTTCCTTCATCAATACAAATTCCCAGCACCAAAAATACTCCCATTGAATCCTTCTGGCAATGGCAATGTGATGGAGAAGGTCATAGTATCAAGCATACCCTTAAAGAGGGATCAGAATCTGGAATATTCTCTCCTGTCAATAACATCCATGTGTGCATCAAATTCCCTTTTGCTGAATTTACTAAATAATCCATATTCTTATTTTAGGCCAACCTTCTATTGGTTATGGGTACCATTAATTCAAGAATGTTTAGATGAGTACCATGAATACTAGAATGATCACTGCCTTTCAAAGTCCAAAGGAAAAGTCAACCCCTAAGGATATTCACCACAACACATGCTTTCAACACCTTCTACCATCATGCCAACTGCACATAACTGTTCTATCCATGTAAATCCTGTGACAGTTGCTCATTTTTGGATGTCTTGTGGGGGGTCAATACTTGAGATGATGCCTATAGATTTGTGTCACAGGAGTTTCAAGCTGAGGCAGATGAGGTATGTGTGGAGATGGGTTGCCCTGACATTACCCTAAAAAGTGCCTGGAGTATTTTATTGCAGGTTATAGCAGTTCTAGAGCATACCATCTTATGAACCATATATATGAATTTAGAATACATTAAATCAGATTTCTCCAATATCTGTTGAAACTGAAACAATGCAAATTTTAAAAGGTTGGAAAACCACATGTTGCAAGAAAATACCCCTAAAGAGCTTCCTTTATGGCAATGATTAGATTACCAGTTCCTGCATCTAGTTGATTTTCCTAGCAGATGTAAAAATGTTGGTAATAATTGAACTTGTGACCTCATGAATACAATATCACCTGGATTGTAAGATCTTGCTATTGGACATTGAGCTAAGAAAGCACTTATAGTTCACAATCATATGACCTATGTATAATGCAGTTTGTATCAGATAAGCACTACAGCATTGCCATCATCAGATCAGTGCTGATGCCAATTGAAATTCATCTGTGAACTTCTCACACTTTGTAGACCAACTGCAAGTGGCAATTTAAAGATTTTATAATTGAAATATTAATATCAATGTATTGCAGCATTGTGCTTTTGAAGGTTGTACTTAAAGTCTTGTCAATGTCTGTTGAGGTGTCTTTTGTGCTTTTCATGAGGTTTTGTGCCTTAGACTGTATCAAATAAAAACTGTATCAATCAAAAATAGGAGAATTCTGAGACTTTCCAGGAACATTGGAATCAACAGTGAAAAGGGAATGTGGTCTGTAGGGTAGAACTATGATAAATTTGTTTTTCTATCTTACAGACTGTTCACTACCTCTTAAGTTTGTTGGGGGTAAGTCTGAAATGAGATTGAATTCAAAAATGTGATACAAAATGCACAGTTTATGATATGAAATATGTCTGACACTATGCTAGCTAGATACAGTGAATGGTCTTCCTTTTCACTTATCTAGCTACAAACTCATTGAGATGGTCTTCCTGTCTCTAGAGCTTGTGAGGTCACTTCATTCTGAGTGTGTATAGGCCTTCCTTCAATATAATCTCTTAAATATCCAAGGGTGGTCTTCCTTCCCTTGTAGATACTAATGGTCTCTCTAAAAACCAACTAGGGATGGTCTTCCTTTCCCTTTTTAATTCCTGAAAGCACAGTGGTCTTCCTTCTGTCTTTGGGTGAAGATTCCAAGAGATTGTCTTCCTTTCTTCTGAAATCACACTTTTTACTAACTAAGTCAGATGGGATGGTCTTCCTGTCCCTCAGACTTCTCAAATCACTCACACAACTACAGGACTTAGTCCTGGGCTTTGTTGTATAATATTCAGTTTGTTTCTCTCTTATGTTAAGGTATAATGGGGTTTTCACTCTCTATTTGCTAAGTCTAGCTAGAACATCTAACTGTGAAACCAAACCAGAATCTGCTCATATCTCTGACTTAGCATTGCAGAGCTGATGTGCTTGTCACTGTGGACTGTGTTGTGAGAGAACAGGGGTGAAATCCCTGATACCTTCTTCATTCCTTATCCTCAAACTTTTATCCCATCCTAGATGGCTATTCTTAGCTCCTTCTTGGCTCAGTTCTTGGTTCACTCATATTCCAGGTCTCTCTTATTAGAGATTGCATGTTAATTCATATCTATTTTCCAGGAGGGTGTCCTGCTGGTGTCTTTCTCTGCTATTTTGCTCTCTTTTTCAGATCCTAAACACCTGTCTGAGCACCTTGTTTATTTGTATCTCTCTTACTCATCTTCTGTCCATGTCCAGTAAGGTTTCTCATGTATGTAGCATAGACCTATATATTTCATTTATCCTTATCTTATGTTCTGTCTGTCTATGATTATCTGTATGACTTTCTTTTGTGTGAAGTTCTACTATGTTTCCTTCTCACTTATCGTGTGTGACTGTTAGGGCTCATGTCTGAAGCCAAACAAACACCACTGTCACTTTAGTTAGGCTGCCCTATAGCCACTCTCGGTTACAGCTTAGCTGTATCAGTTCCCCCAGGTTCCAGATACTGGTGTGATATTTAGTGCTGCTGCACTCTGCATTTTTCTTTATTTTAGCTAGTCTTTTTTTCCCAGTATGTAGGATTTTATTAGTGTACTATCTCCTGTCATAGCTAGTTATTTTCACTAATATCCCAATTTGGGTGTTGGTATGTGGTCTTTCCCTAGTGTTTAGGTGTAGATCCACCTAGGGCATATCAATGGTATTCTTCTATTGTGCATTATGGTCACTGGTCATTACTTGGAATTTTCCAAGTTCTCAGACAAACTAGGAAGAAAGACATAAATGGCTTCCACCTATAAACTGGCAAGTTCAAGTGAATGATGAAATTCAAGCACCAAATCAGCAGTGAGATAATTTTTTGCACCTTGTGGAGTTGTTATTTCTTTGACTAAATTTGCAAAATTGGAGTCTCCAACACATATTCTGAATTTCTTGGATTCTATTTATCCAACTGCAGAATTGCATGTAAGTTGTATATGTATTGGCAAAGTATCTCTTCTACTTCAAATAAATGGTGCTTGGGAACCTGGAAGCAAACAACTTGCTTCTTGGTTGATTCCTTAACTATATCAATCATTGCACTACTAATTATCTATGTTGTGAATGGTGTAAACCAGCACCAATAAATGGATATGCTCCAAATCTTGTTGTGGTTGAAGATGATGTAAAGGGAAACCCATATTATAAGTGAGCATTCAATACACAGGTAAGCCTTCTTTTTCTTTGAATTTTTGAATTCAAACCTACTATATATTTAGGCATGTTAACAGCTGAATGCTTGGCTTGGTGGCTTTTAATTAATTGTTAATAAAACAATTGTTGACAATTTCAATTGGCCTATGCACACATTACATTACTTAAATACACAAAGAATTATTAAAAGATAGAGACAAACAAAGAAAAAGGTAAAACAAGGGAGGGAGATGAGGGGGAAGAGGATATAGGAATTGAAAGAAAGGATTAAATTTATTTTTCATTCTGTAGACTGCATGTGGAGTGTGTTATTCAATTTCTCATGCCTTCATTGAATACAAACTCCATGTGGAGTGTATTATATTCAATGACTTATGTACTTAACTTTATTCAAGGTGAAGAGGAGATGAAGTGTAGTTAGCTTAGAACTTAGAATATACCTTCTGAGTTTGTCTCAAAACACTCTCTCAACTTTGCAAGTTTGTGGGGGC
>JASFDH010000133.1:0-34868 GCA_036937195.1 Nidularia pulvinata | reverse complement strand
GAGTTTAAATTACGTAAGGAATGAATGAGTCTGTATATACGTATCTAACTGACTATCTACAATGTCCGTTTCTAACAGTTATAACTTTTATCTATGAGTCATAGGTTCAACGAAAAGCCCCTGGCAAAGATTCTGCTACATAGGAGGAAAATGTTACAGGTGCTGCTGCGCCGCACCCCAGACATTCGTTCCTTACATGCCTCTGAGCCTAAGTGCGCCAGTATCTCTTTCTTATACGACATCGTGAAGCATAACAATTGCTCAGTATTTCACGGGCGGTATGCTCCGACGTGCATGTTTATCGAGGGCACCGTGACCCCCGAGGCACCCTTGCTTTCCTTACACTTCATTGTCACGCGGCTCTTATTTTGAGAACTACCTCGATTGCTCGCACTCGGGATCCACATCGCCTATCATTGATCCGGATGTATCATTCCGCGCTCATTCTTACCATTCGCCCCAGCCCGATGTTCTGAGTCTTTATTTTCTGAATCGCCTCTCCGTATTTGTCTCCTTCTGGAAATCAAGGCTTTGAGAGTCACACTTTCTCATACAGTATACCTCTCACTGAGATTTCATTCTCATTCGGAGGTATGCCGCTTCTTGTTTCAGCACTCTCATATTTTCACCTCAGGTCAGATTCAATTGATATGTTTATTAAACACCTAGATATTATGATTAAACGTTGACACTTTGAGCTACGATATCCCTGTGCACGCATAGTGGGTAATGTATAAAGTCCCATACTGTTCTTCTTTACTTTCCCATTGACACCTTCCAACTTCCCTCAACGCTGAACACCTGCAATGTATACCAATAATCCATATGCTCAAGCAGGCTGGTACAATCCAGAAAACCCTCATTCGGTTAACAACCAACAGTGGCAAGCGTACTCGCCCAATCCCCCAACATTTGGGGCACTTCCGTGTCCAACGTCGTCATCGTCCATGTTGACATTCAAATTCGTCAATTTCAATCCGAATATTTTGAACTGTGTTGTCGTGGGACCACGAGATTCAGAATATTTTCAGATCAACACGGAGGTTTTACACACTGGATCAGAGGTCACCGTCATTTCAAAACCAGGTGATATCACGACTTCTATCATTGAATGGCAACAAGCGCCTATGGTAGAATCAACGGGAGCAGTGACAATTCCCCGGCAACGGGTATCTCAATGGCTGCGGCTTTCAGCAGATAGAGGGTATGCCATATTTGGGATCATAGTACCATAGGTAACTTACCGCGTAATTTCAGCTATAGGACTATGGCTACAAATGAAAAAACTTATTCTTGGATTCCTCGCGGAAATGCCATTTGTGTGCGTGAAAATTTTTGCTTCGGTTCCTACATAATCCTGATAGGGAAATAGCTTTACACTACAGGCCCCCATCCTTCTATCCAAATCGCTAGAATTCTACGGAATGGGCCGACAGTAACCTTGGAAGTGACAACCGAAGCCATTCTGGCGGGAATCCTAGAAATCATTGTGGCATCTACATTACTTATGCAGTCCGGTCGAGCGATAGATGGCTAGCAGACGATTCGTCTACTTATTTGAAAGCGTGCCATTAAATTTTGACTTCACGATGATAGATTTAAAGTCAGGAATACTAAAGACTCCCAATCATAGCTGCTCACAAAGAAAAGAAAAAGTTAAGCGTGTAGGTACGCCAACTCCATGAATCAACTAAGTCTATGGATTGGTTAAGAAGCAAAATACGAATTCCAGGAAATACGGGATGAGTCCTTTTGCCGTGCTTTCTGACACGACAGGCATCAGTCCTTTTCTCATTTTGAGGAAGGTAAATAAATAGGCTTGAGACATGTCTTGTTGGAAATGCGAGCTTGACCCCTGCTCCATTGGAAGTCCGGCTACAGATCGTATTAGTATGTGAACGGACGCTACTTTCCATATTACACTTCATTAGTTTTCTGTATTCTGTATATAACGGCTACGTATTTTACATATAAGCTTGAGTATTTTATTTGTAGTACTTTACTCGCTTGTCACCTAAATAGCGGTTTCAGCCGTATTATCGGTGTTATTTCAACGTGTCTTAGGGCATATCGTTTATTGCCAAACCTTTTATTACCTCATGAATAGTCACGTGGAAGGCATATTTCAGTATAACTATCTTTGTAGAAGGAGAATGATTTTCGAAGGAAAATTGGAAGCTCATGAAGGAAGGCTGGAAATAGGCTGGAAATATTACAAACGCCTTAGGGGTAGTCAATGGACGTATAAATTTCCGGATAGTAGGCATAATACCTCTAGCCCTTTATCGTTGCTTTCTTAAAATGACAAGGGTTAACAGTCCAATTTTGCGAAGGCCGAAGAATAGTGCTTTTATTTACCGCTATTTAGACAAGGACCATCCAGGTAATAACTATTTCAAAATAGATGGTAGTCGAGAAATAGGCCCTAATGAGTAAACATACCGCACACTTCTTTATTCGGCTTCCTCGAAATGAGAAAGGGAACAATAGTCCTGTGACAGGGAATACTCCTTTTAGTGAGATTAGAGCGTGTATTAAATGTGTCGAGAATACGTATATATGGTAGCGCATCGGTAATAGTATTTACAAATTTATCAATATTCATCAAATATTCATGCGTGAATTTATTATGTACATGATCACTTGGAGTTTAACAGAAGTGCAAGAAAAGAACCAGCATGACTTGCGACATCGCATTAATTAATTCGAGTAACGACAGACAAAGTTTAGATATAGGATACGTAGATTGCCCTGCAGAGGATAATCTTATTCAAGTGAACTTTCAATGCAAGCATCAACTATTGGAATAATAAATGCCTAGAAGATAGTGTCCCTGAACGACGCCTTCAGCCCTCTGATAAAATCTAAGAAAGGTAACACCGAATTAGCCACTGCATTTGATGTCACCTTGGACTGGGTTAAAGTCGCGTTGGATGTCGTGTTGGAGGTCGTATTGGACGCTGACGGAAAGAGGGGCGCCGTAACAGGACAAACCGTTCCAGGAGGAGGCATCGTTCCGTTCTGGAAATACTGCTGAACGAATCCCAGCGTGCAAGTCGACGGTTGGGTGAACGACGTGTGCTAAAGCAATAGTCAATTCTAGACTCCAGTGGAGTGTCCTCAATGAGATTGCTTACTCCTGGAGAGTCCTGTGTTAAGAGTACAGATCCAGGGAAAGCATGAGCCGTCTTATTTGCGCTATTATGATTTTAAGTGACAATATTTGACTGAAAGAAATAGGTAGACTTACTTTACGAGAGGAGTCACAGGATCTATCCTCAAAGGCGTTAATATACAGAAGGCAACATACATGGGGCATGAATGATGAATCGCGCTTACCAGCAGTATTTCCAATTACAAGCAGAGGGAAGCTCGTATTTCCAGAAACAGGTCCTGTATTTGAATATACCATTATTCGGTGGTACCTGTATACTTGATGATCCACCTTACCTGAGAAGTGGTCGGTGTGAATTTGCCACCCGCTACAAAAAGAACGTTAGATTATGCACCACAAATGCACGCAGAAATAGTAACGTACGAACACTGGACTCTGATACCCGCAACAATCCCGGAGAAACTTGAGATATTACTGATTCTTTCGAAGTATTCTTCAAGTTGATCTGCAGTGTCCGTTACAGGCTTGCCATCCGTACAAGTAATCGCCACGACTTGCTCGCTACTCTGGTTCTGAGCAAGTTCCAAGATAAGGCTCCCATTTCCCTGAGCTAGCTGAGCTAATCCTTGCGCAAGAGGAGCGAATGAGGTATATGGGGTATACAGTGCCTCAAATACAGCAGTTTTCAATGTTGCGTAATCAACCAATCCGTACTTTGCTGACGAGGTCGTGTAAGCTGGAATGGGTTCTGCCCGGACTGCATTGTAAAGAGAAGTCAGGTTCGCAGATATAGCGTTGGGGCTCGAGGCATAGAAAGCACAATCGCTAGGACCTGCGGCATAACAGCCGTCGAAGAAAGTCTGCAGTGTTTTATCGGCATCGACCAATTCATCGGACCAGTCAACTGAATTATATATATCAGCTGTAAGGAATATAACGTTTACTAACTGCTCACCACTATAGTAGGCATCCATATCCAAAACACCTGTGTGATATTCGAAATATCAGAAGATCACGCCAATATCATGTTTACAGCAGCATTTGGAGGCACGAACCATCGATCACCAAACGCTCTACTTTATCCTACAATCCGAAAGTAAGCTGACAGTAAGCCTCACATGTCGAGTGAAATACGAACAGGAAAAATGGCAGCAAATGTAGCGCCTAAAACAGTTCCATACCTTCATTAGAAACAAAGAATATGGTCTTTGAGTGGGGGTAACATTAGGTTAAAGAATCGATAAGCGCACGATATTCCCCAGTATTGAAGCTTCTCTTGGCCATGCGCCTGGACTATGCGCAGCATATCTCTGGCAACATTATCTGTCGTGACATGGCTGAGGATACCATTATCGTTATCTAAAGCCAACTTCCCAAGTATTTGTGCTTCGGCCCAGTGGCGGGGAATAGCGTCAGCAGAAGCGTTGGCATCAATCCCATTAGGTCCGAAATCAAATGCCGCTCTTTCAGTGTCCGTCTTGAAGAACGATATATTCGGGGTAGAAAGACCTACGCCTTTAATAAGTTGCGTAAGGGAATTAGTCTGAAATCGGGTAAAATAAAGTTCACCTCGGGGATCAAAGCTGACTAGATCGAACTGAGGCCCGATAGCTTGCGCAACGAGACTTCCAGCAGAGGATACAAAGTCAATACCACTTCCACCTGGGCCTCCGGGATTGAACAATACAGGGCCGCGATAATCAGCTGATCCAGCCAGCGTCGATGGGACACGAATCATAGCGAGAACAGCATTTCCAGCACTCGGATTGGAATAGTTGAGAGGAACCTGGTTTAAATGTAGTCTATTAGAATCCAGTTACTCGTACACCTACGAGGTCCAGCTCTTACATTGAACCGTGTGCATTGAGTTCCAGTGTAGCAGTCAACCCACGTGAGGTTGTCACTGGGAGCCAGCTAAAACAAATGGCATCAGAAAATCCCAGGGCAAATAAAAAATGGACCCACTGTTGTCCAGTCGAAGGTGGTTGGTCCATCCCTTTTCCGGAGGGGATGAGATACTACAGCCTGTGTCGAAATCAGAGCAAGCAAGGTAACGTAAATGTATCTGAATGTGCTGTGATTGAAAGCCATGACAAGATCTATAGGTGAAAGGAAGTGCGGTGAATTGTTGTTCCTCCTTACTCACAACAACCCGCTATTTAAGCACCCCAGCTGAACTAACGGATTAAGAACTAATAACTAACCTCACTGCGCAAAGTTTATTCTCGGGCATCTGTAGCCTAACTTAACGGCTACAACTGATGGGGGTCAGGATGGCTGTGTCTCTGGGTCGACGTTGTTAAGACGCACCGATATACGCAGTCAGACAACGCCGCTTGTGTCTATTTTACCGCCGTCTTGTCCAGCTCTGAATTTCAATGTTAATATCTCATCGTGCGCAGTGGCTACTGAGCGAGAAATCGACAGGCACGGTCGCTATTTTATGCTGGAACCGCCGAAAAAGATGTTGATTGTGCAGTAGAAGACTTCACTAGCATTACAAATCACCACAATTGAGCAAAATTTGATCGATATGTTTGGTTCTATTTATTCAAAAGAGTCGTTCGAAAACGCGGCCGATGATTTGCGTGCGCTCTTGATGCACTAAATGCCCACACATTACCTCGGTCGCACATCGGAGGTATTTACGGTATTTCAAACTACGTGTATGTAGCACTGGTGTAGCATGCGCAGATAATAACTTCCAGATTCTTCTACTAAATATTTTTGGATTCAGGACTGAGAAAGTCAAGAGAAAGCAGCTGAGCGTTGGAAGTTAGATCGAACGTTGCTCGTTTAATCTTACGCAGAGTTTATAGGTCATGTATTCATATCGATATTTTTTTTGATAGTTTGATCTTGTCTTGAAGATTTTCTCATTATTGTAGGCCCATTTCCGAGTTAATCAGACATTGTTCCCGAGGCGCTAGTTTCTCGACAGTAGTATCATAAACCTAAGCAAGTCCTAAGGGCCTGGAAGAAGAGGATTCTAAACATGCGTTGGTAGCTACAATGGACCACATTTTCTGCACTGCGGAAATCCGCACCACATAGTAATCGTGCTGCGCAGTCGCGACATGGATCCGTCGAAAACAAACCGCGGCCACAGTTGTCAGTTAATCCTGATGGTGGTTGAGTAGGCTGTGTTCGAGTAGCCAAAATGTGCACTGCCATTGTTGCCTAGTGGTAAAGGCTCCATAGAAAAGTTACGAACTAGTATATGAACTTTCTGGCAGGAGGCCAAGGTATGTTTCATGCTCTACATGACTCGCAGCATGCTCAAAGATCTGCTAAGTATAGGGATGTGGACGAGAACAGAGCCATTCGCGACATCCAACCCTTGATCATAAAATTGACAAGCATCGAACGTGTGGAGGGCTCATGAATACTTCATATTTGATAACATTTATTTGAAAGAATGCATCGAAAAGGTTGGTTAATTTGGCATCTTCTGTTGATGCGCAAGTACTCTACATCTCTTCACAGTACCTTAACTTGATCCAAGTGAGATTTGTCTCAACTCCACTGAACCTGAAAGAATAACTTAAGACTGACATTGAAACACTCGAGAAGCTGGAGAGCATTTGTTGTAATACCGGCAGAAGTTCGTGCATATAAACTAGGGCTGATATGGCTGCTTGGTGAGTCCTATATGACCTATCTAGTTGGTACACCAGGTATGGCGAGCGCCTCACGAAGCTTCCACGGACCTACATATATGGAACTAAATGTATAAAGACCTCAGTGGAGGGATGGAGGGTATTCAGGACTTTCCCCTTGGATTGTATTGGCGAAGAACTTAGAAGTGAAGTATGGTGGATCCAATATCCCATCACGTGATCTTGTAGACTGTAACAATGTAACCCACAGCCGAGAAAGATCCACAGTTGGATGTCTGTTAGCTTTAAACTTCGCCTACGTATTGTTAAGAATGTCAGACGCTGAATCCCAGAGCACAGAAATCAAATGACTTACTATGGGATCTTATCTATAGAGACGCAACAGGATCTCTTCCCACTATACCTGGTAAACAATGCTTGGAGGCGCAATACTGGCGCTGAACCCTCTAGCACGGCCACTACACTCATAAGACTGATTTACTCAAGGAGCATCTAACGTTACACCATAGATAGCGTATTATAATCAGAATTTTGAAACTTCACTGGCACCGGCACGAAATGCTGCCCGAACAGCATCTGCACACTGGGGAATGTTCAGCAATGATGTCAAGGGGAGAGAGGGGGACGTATTGCGATAAGCTGACTTCAATGGTGGAAGTTTGCCCTCCTTACACTCACATCCATGGCTATACAAAGAGCTTCCGCAAAGAGAAAAGAATCTGCTAATCATTGTGGAGGATGTTTCGTTAAGTATCGCGAAACGGCGCTGGAGACGAGACACCGAGAAACAGAATAAAAGGACGCGGTGTTGCGTATTGCATATTCCCCAAGGCCAATGATTCATATGCGGGAATACTCCTCTGGCAGTTGAACTGGACAGAAAGGTTATGAAGAGATATCAAAGTCAGGAACCTACTATGGAAATCAAGCTACGGAGGGTAAAGAAGCAGGCGGAGATGCACAGAGCACTAAATTGACGCAAAATGTTCGGGCCATACATTCTCGCCTCAGCTGGGCTGACTGGCTACAATCTAAATGCATCAAATATAACACATTATCATAGGGTACAGCAGAACTGTAGATCAAAGCGTTCATTTACATACTAAGAAGCGTATTAGAACTAAACCGGATGTTAAACGATGTAGGAAGACGTATCATGCCAACATAGTCAAAGGTCACTTTCCTCACTTTCTCCGCAGTCGTTGCGAGGAGAAACTTCCGCCAGAGCTGGAGCACAGGGCTGCAATACCTTCAGACGTAGAGGAACAACGCCGTGAATCCATCCCTCTGCATGCCAAGAAGCACGTTAGAAGCGAACTAGAACATTTCGCGACGGAAATAAACGTACTGGGCAGCAGCGATGTACGGCCCACGTTCTTTTTAATTTTGTTCGTGGTCGTTGGACGCAGCGACATCTCCCAGCTCAGACTGGTGAAGGAGTGTAATTGCAGCATACAGGCCGTGTGTGTCAGATGGCATAGCGATCCACCATCAAGTTCCAATCCAGCAAAGCAGCTTCCTGTCAGTCTAGAAATGAAATCGTGGGCTGGAGCTTTGAGCTGCATGTTAATACACAACTAAATGTCCGACAACCAAGAAAAGTGCACCACGAAGCCACAGTATGGGATTCGTGTCCTTCGTGCGGTGTCGGTCCTTCATAGCGTGCCTGACGAGATTGTCGGGCAGGCATACTCACACCGATTGCTAAGAGAGCTAGAAAATCAGTATACGGGTGGCGGCTTTGATGACGCGGCGATAGTATGGTGAATCGCAGCATCCAACGCAGTTTGTTCGTCGTAGTAGTGAGAAAAATATGTCAATGCCTTCTCCTGAGTGCCAAGAAGAATATTTAGAAAAACCAAAGGGCCATAGAATGAAGAAAGGCGTACCGCGCGACTTTCACAGATGCTTCGTGAACCTCCGTCTCCCTTTACGATTAATCAAACCGCCCATCTACCGCAGACTTGGGCAAGCGGCCTAGCGCGGGATTGTCCAGCTGTCGAGGAGCTGGAAGTGAAGCGTAAGAAGGTGTCTTCAATGATGCGACAGAAAAGTCCAAGTACGCATTGAAGGAACTTGGCTTTGTGCTACAGGCGAGATCAATCCAGAATATTCACTTACATCCAAAGTACGTCATAACCAAACAGGAGCCCTAATGAAAGAGAAAGACGCACTGCAGGAACTCTGCAAGGAGGTCTAGAAACAGAAGATTGATCTCGTTGATTAACAGGTGATACTGGAAGCGAGCTGTGACTATCTGCATGATAAGGATCACATAGGACCTCCAAATGAATACCTAAAGGTGAACAAGGAGGGGAGAGGCGTACCACACGGAGGTAGCGCAGGCTCCACCATCCTTTGTAGTTTTTTTCACGTCTTGGCTCTCTTCGCGATCGCTGCGTCAGCTCGCAGTTAATAATAAATTGAACGTTTCGCATATAACTGACATATCTGCATTAGCGATAAGGTGTGGGGGTCCGGTGTGCAGAGCTACTAGAGGTGTTATTGGAACGGCTTTTGCGGACTAATCTCGAGCTACACAACGAGCACGTCAGCACCCGGAAAGAACATTGAACGAAGGGGAGCGATGTATTACACGATTTCCGTATGCACTTGGTATATTTCCAGCAACCTCTCAGAAGTTCTTGCCTACGTGAACCAGTAGTGTCGGGTTGGCATGCTTCAGTGACGTGGCGATGTAATGTCACATATAAATGCGCGAGGTAGCTTGTTCTTGCACTGGATTTGAGGTCGGAGGCTAGGACCTTGGTCTACATTTCAAGAGATATGTTATAGCGTCGAACAGGATGTGTACCAGAGAAGTGCGTACCAAGGTGGTCCATGCTCCTGAGTTTCGCAGACATGACAAGAACCGGTTATATACCTTGCAACCTTCGGTAGTGAACGTATATCGTGAGATCACACACCAGAAACCTCAGCTGCACGTGAATACCTAAGTCAGAATTAAGCCAGAATCATCGACGAAACACCTGACGAAAGACAAAAGTGTCCCGTGAGGGGGTCATGCAGGCTCTGGTTCTGCTCCTACCTTTTGCTGTCTGTCACGTCCTGAAACTAGAACGACTCCGATCGCAATCCGATTCTAGTATGCCAGACCCGATCAGATGAGCCGGCGTCTTCCAGCACCGTGCCGCAACCAATCCCCCCACACGGAAGACATAGCTGAGGCCTGAGCGTACTCGACTAAAAGCTATCGTTGCACTTCTTATGTTGCAAGGAACAAGAATTGGCATTCAGTTATGCTATGCCGGGTAGCTGGTACATCATACATATGGCAAGGCGAAATTTGGATGGAGTAGCAATGTGTTAGTGCATCCTCAATATCGTGGCAGCGAATCCCTGTTCGAGCTCCACGGCAAGGTCCTGTCAAGTTAGAGATGAAAGATGAAGAACTAATAGGAAAAGAAGCGACATCAGAGGGCAAAAATATGTACGCAAACGAGGAGACACACCGGTAAGCGATCAACGATCGCAAAACGAACTGCTTGCGACATTCATGCCTTCACAATAGAAACAATCTTCTGGATTCCTAGGCGCAAAGGGAGGGCTCGGGGGTCACTAGAGCTGACGTGCCAGAGCCAGGCGATGAACGCTGGCTTTGGTTGCAGTGAAGGTGAACGCAACAAGATGTTAGACGACTGATCAAACAGGTTATAGTAGAGATGAAGTACACGCGTTCAGTAATCCAGTAGCGAAGAACGATTTTCGAAGCAGAGAGATGTGATTGGAATTAGGAATTGTACTCGAGATGATTTCCTCCGCTGACTGGACGAAGAGCAGGAAAGGTCGATATCCGCAGTGCGCTGTGGTAAATTTTTGCGAGCCATGTATCCTTGCTGCATCTTGAAGTAAATACCCTGGAAAGGGCACTGGAAGGGATGGCAGGGTGCAAGCACGGGAAGAGGGAGGGAGATCCACGCCTATGGACACGGGAGGGAGATCGACGGTGAGTCAACGCCTAGTGGACGACTAACGTCGAGACACGTGGCCGGATCAACAACGAAAAGGGATTCTAAGGGAACAAGGGAGGATGAGGAGCGAGGAGCGACATTTCGTCATGAGGAGTCACGGAATGCACACCCAGCTGCAACAAGACAGCGAGGACGGGTGCCAGAAGGTGCCAGGTGAGAAGAGGCGATGATTGATGACGAGTGGGATGCACAAACAATCTAATAGCGCAGTCGCGCCAGCTCGTCGTTCTATTTTTACCACTGGCGTTGCTCGCGCACAGTACATACGTCGTTTGGATAGCTCCTCTGTCCAAGGTCGTCGATTCCCCGATCTTACAACTCAGTGTTGATTAGCTCAACGATTGATTGCATGCTCTAAGTTAACGGATAAGTACTAAGTTCTTCTATATGTGTTTTGCTGATATATTAGGCTGTACTACTATAGGCTCCGGTCACTTATCCTTCATATTTCCTTCGCCAGCAACCACTATCTCTATTGAACCTTTATACTCATCAGGAGCTGGCGCCGGTCCATTCTCTCCACCATCTCGACCCCAATTGACTGCAACCAACGGCATCCATGCTTGTTTTCCCCACACAGAGAGCAAACTTTGTAAGTCTTCGCTTCCTGAGTTAGGTTCACAAGCAAGGACAGCGTGGTTGAGATGTGTAACAACTAATTGAAAGATGTCCATAAATTCCGGAGATTCTCGACGCAATATACTCCAGGAAGAAAGATCGGGGAAATCTGTAAAGAACTCAACGACAGTTATGTATATCTCAAGCTCTTCATTGCTTAGAGACATCTGTGCGATTCGACGATGCATTGATTGGAAAAAACCAACAATTTCCCGTACTATGTCGGGATCGGTTATGTCTTCAGAGCGATGATCCTGAACTAGCTCACGCCTCCATGCCCTTGTGAGGCCGCCGGCATGCCAGAGAGCGAAAGCATCGAGGGCGCTGTCTGTGTCTGCGAGCCTTTTCCCTAACGAAACAGCTAGCTGATATTTTAGGTCTCGGTGAAAATGAATTTAGCCTATAATTTATTTAGCTATAAGCAATGTAGCTCACCATCTGGCAACCAAGTCCAGCTATATTCATAAGGAGACCGGCACCTGGAACAGTCAACATGGCACCTGCCACTATTGCAGGCCTTGACGATAAGTTCTAGATGATGATTTCTCCACCGTGAATCCAAGTCATGATGTAGCAATCTGAGAATGTGTAGAAAGTGTATATTAAGAGCATTGGTGTCAACTTCATTTGGTTTATATGTGATCGTGCCTTCATCTGTGAAGGCGGAGCCAAATTTTAGGTATGAATCGAAGTCGCGTAATACTTTTACTTGATATGAGTACCATGGGAGCTCACAGAAAGCCGCATAGACGACTTCAGTGATACCGGCATGTTGGGAGAGTGTTGATGTCACCCAAGCAAGTCCATCTCCCTGGTCGTCGCCTGCACGTCCTTCAGGGCCATAGCCTCTCCATACAGAATCAGAAACCCGCCATTTTCTCCAGTAAGTATCGTTTTCGATCCAGTTGGAAGTTGAGAGGTTTTCTGAAAGCGCATTCGACCATGTATAGTGGTCATCTTCAAAGAGGTCTTCATTCACCTGATGAATCCAGGAACGCAATATAGCGGCGACTTTGAATAAGCCAGTAATAGTGCCTATCATTGCCACTCGAAATATCCATGATTGAGATGATTTATATGGACACAAAGGATTACGAAGGCGCTTTTCCTTGGTAAATACCTGTTGAAAAGCAGGTATAATGGTAGTGCTGACAAGTATCGCCAACGTCAAGCCAATAAAAACCGCGACTGGATAAGCAACACGGTGATCGAGATGCCATAGAAGATCGCTAAGACCTGCAAAAAAAAGTGCCAAGGATCCTTGCAATAAAAGAGGAAGACCGGCGATGATTTGAGGAACTTTCCACCATAATAACCCATCATAGCGCATTTGTCGAAATGCAACTTTATCGACAGGATTCAGACTGATATCTCTCTGGTATTCTCGAATCCATTGCAAACATAGGACGCCAACGAGTACTGTTGTCAAGCTGAGGGTGAGACTGACGAACCAGAAAATATTGATTCTAATGCTAGAAGGCGTGGGAATGAAGACTGAATCGATGGCTGGGATAGGAGAAATGGTAACATTCTCGCCATTGAGTTTCTCTAGCTGGAGCGAAATCCTAGAGAGGAGGGCTACAGTTGTGTCTTGCGAGTCAGTAGTTAAGGATTTATAAGAATCTACTGCGAATGCAGTCACTGCGGCTGAGAAAAGACCAGCCTGAACTTGACCATAAGGTATGGAGAGGAATGAAAAACACATGAACTCACGAATATGAGCAGCTGTCCAATCTCGTCCTTCCATGCTGCACACATGTCTTCATCAAAAGTCCGAACGAGTTCAGAGCATGTTTCCCAGGCGCTCTTTGCTCCAGTCGGCTCTGGACTCGGATAGTGGCAAGGATCGTCACAAGTCCAAAATTTTGTCTTTGGAGAAACGTGGGTTAGAGGTTTGGAAAATTGAAACAATGAGACTTACTTTCGGCCCAGATATTCCATCCTTCGATTCCGATTGCTCCAACCCTTCCATATTTGTTGAAGGTACCTCCTTGGAAACCTTGAGAGAGCTTGCATCGGTTACGCTGGTGTCATTTAAGGCCTTAAATTATGGATATCTTATGAATCAGAAGAGGTGGATTAAATAAATTGAGCAATACCTCAGTGTTGCTCGAGAGCGACTGCTCTGTAGTCAGAGTAGATTCCGAATATTGCATTTCTTTCTCAGCACTCTGTACGCAATCCAATTTATTATCCATAGTTCGAACAAAACTCGCAGACTACTATACTCACGTTCGATATACTTTGTGCACTATCTGCCATTGAGGGAGGAGGTGACGAAAAGGTACGGAGGGAATGGAATATAAATGATCGAGTTTTTATTTATGCAAGTGTGTCGGTGGAAGAGAAACTCCGGTTGAGTGCCAGAAGAGACAGAAAGAATGTAGAATGTCTACGCAGGGGAGGTACATACAGCGTCCGTCAGCGATTCTTGTATAGATGGCATTGGACTGATGGTGTTCCCCCTTACTATATTTAGATCCTATATGCTATTATGAACTAACAAACGGAAACATGTAAATATATCAGACAATTTAATACTGTCAAGATCTTTTGCACACAGTGGGCAGGGTAATATGACCCCAAAGGGGCGACAGTTCTCTGTAGGACACGAAAAAGCAACCTCGAGGATAGAAGTTTACTCAGCAGCAAGGTTGTGATCAGGACAAAGCTGCTAAATCGGGGATTCCTCACACCGATATCGCAACATATTGCGCCCTGTTTCACGTCAAGCACAGAACCCTGTGCGCTTAATCGAATTGTTTTTTAGACAACCTCTATTCTTGTGCGAGTTCAGTTGTGAGACAGGCTTACATGCTAACGACGAGCATTCCGAAGACTCGTGATAGGCGATATCAATATCTATCAAGGTCACTGAAGCATTGACCATTGCTACTAGCGTGGGCTGCGAAGTACAAAATGAGCACAGGATACTCTCCCACATGGACACATTGGGAATTGAACCCAACACCTCTCGCAAGATCGCATATAGAAAGATATGCAAATGCTAAGCGAGCGTGATAACCAACTACACCATGTGCCCTGCAAGAATGTATCACGGACCGATCGTAGATGTGATTAATACGTAACGGCCCGAGGCCAAGCTAACCTTCTCATTGCCAATGCGTTGCGCGGGTGACGATAAGTTTCACTTGAACCAATGAATAGAATGCAAGGTATCGGACGTTTGCAACTTATAGCATCTTCAAATGCGAATACTGACGAGGACGAGGAGGAGCTTTTCACTACGCGACACGTCGTTTCAACCCAGATCACGTCGCACACGTCACGCGCCAGTCACGTCACGTTACCCCCCTTCCTCATTCCCATCACCGTGTCCGACACCAGGTCTCAACCTTGACTCACCCTCCTCTCTTCCTCCGAGTCCTCCCCCTCTTCTTTACGCATGCGATGCAGCGCATATTCGGTAATACAACGTACCATCTCGCGCCCTCGCTTCCCCCTGCGCGTGCGGCGGAGCTCGCGCACGTCCTGAACTCGAATGGCGCGGTGCCTGCACGAGGCGGCGTGCAGGACGAGGAGCTCAATTTGGTGGTGGCGGGTTCGCTGAGGTTTGAGGGGTGGCAGGATGTTTTGGCAAGGGAGGATGTGCGCGTCGTTACGGTGCGTTAGGGTTTGTTTCGTTATAGGGAGAGAGGGAAACTGAAGTGGCATGGCTGGTTTATAGGATAAATGGGTGGATCGGTCGTTGTTGCTGGGCAAAGAACAACCGTGAGCACCCTCTCTATGCCCCTCCAGACCAATACGTGGCTAATCCCAGTCTCCGATCAACAGGGCGCAGTACTATTCCCCCGACCCGGCGATGATCTTTTCTGGGGTCGTCGCTTGTTCCACCGATGTGAGTCTTCTGACTATCCTTTGTTGCTGCATGCTTGTCGGCTTGCTTTTGCGTCCCGCTACCCCTCTGTCGTTCCGCTGCACCCACCTTGCATGTCGCTCCCTTTCCCTCACTCCGTGCCGCTCTCTCTCCCCATGCCATTCTCTTGTTCCCTACAACACTTCCTCCCGTCCTCTTCTTTCCGCTCTCCTCTTCCCAACCCAAACTGAACACCTTCCCCTCTGCAGCTCCCAATACCAGACAACGAAGTCCTCTCCGCCGGAATCACCGCGCTCGGCGGGCAATGGCGCACTGGCCTCACCAAAGACGTCACGCACCTCTTCGCCCTGTCCTCAGGAGGGCCCGCTCCTCCTCCCGGTGCTCCGCCTACCGACGGTCGGCCCACCGCCAATGCCCTGCCCAACGGCGCCGGCCTCGCCGCAGCCTTGAATACCGCTCTAACTGCCAACGCTGCCGTGCGCCCACTCGCCCCTTCGAACAAATACACCACCGCCTTCCACTTCCAGCCCCTCACGGGCATCAAGGTGCTCCTCCCGCACTGGTTCGACGACGCCGTGCGTCTCGGGATGGGCAAGCTCGATACGAAGCCTTACGAGTGGCCCGACCCGCCTCTGCTCTGGAACCCACTAGGTGACAAGGACATGAAACCTGATGATGGAGGAGATAAAGAGAAGGAGAAGGAGCAGGAGAAGAAGACGCTGTACGCTCTAGCGACGATGTACACCCCCGCGCCCGGGGCGCCTTTGCCTTCTATACCCACGCCCCAGGACAACAAGGAGAACAGTCCGCCGGCAACGCCCCTCGCGGGAAAACGCGTCCTCATCTCGCGCACCCTCGAGCTTACCGGGGGGCGCAGGGCGGCGGTAGAGGCTGGCGTGGTGCGTGCGGGGGGAAGTGTGGTGCGATACGAGGGGAATGAGGAGGTGCTCGACGACGACGAAGACGAGGGTGAAGAGGAAGTTCGAGAGGGAGGGGGGGAGAAGGCAAAGCGGGAGAGGGAGAAGAAGCGGAGGCAGAGAGAGAGGGTGCTGGGGAAGCGGGAAGCGGAGGCGATGGGGGAGGCGGATGTGCTGGTTACAAGATGGAGGGATGGAAAGGCATATGTCAAGGTGCGCATCTTTTTTTTTTTTTGACTTTTGCTTTTGGGTTTGGTTGTATTCATGGGCAGTGTTTCTATTTCGTTCCTGGTCTTCAACCTTGGGTTCTCTTCGATTCATTGTTCTTGACTTGCTTCGTGGGCTCCTCCTTTCGTTTCGTCTTCCGCTTCGTTTCATCCATGGGATGTCTCCGATTCATCTTCCTTCATTTGCTTCACGGGCACTCTTTCCGATTTGTTATGCTCCTCGTTTCATAGGCTGTTCCCGATTACCGCCGGACACGCTTTTCTTTCTTCCCTCGTTCTTCCCTCGTTTGCTCCTGATACCTCTTCTCATTCTTCATTCGTTCGTGGGCGTGGCTCTCTTTTCAATTCATCTCCCTTCGTTCGTTCATCGGCCGTCTTCCCGTTTTTATCCTCTCTTGGGCTCTGTTATCGCTTTCTTCATTCGATCTTGGACGGGCTCTTGTCCGGGTTTTCTTCATTCGTTCATGGCCTGCTACATCCTTCGTTCTTTCGTCCCTGTGGCTGCTATGTTTCTGCTCCTGGTAGCTCGAGACGCCCGTTCTCAGTCTGCCCGTGTGCAGTCTTTCCTTTCATTCCCCGGTGAAATCTCTTCTTCCTGCAGGGGCAGCCTTTTCTGTGCACGCAATATCTTCCGTCCTTCCCTACCTCTGTCTTGTGCCCTCAGTTCGCCCTTCTGTTTCTTTGAGATCCTGCTTCAGAGATGCAACTATTTTTCGTGCATGGAGCTGGGATTCTTGTCGTTGGTTTTACTAGGCTGTTGTGCACAGCTGGCACGGGCTGGTGTCTGTGTTTGTGCTCCGCCCACTTCCCTTTTGCTTCGCTTTTTCGCTTTCTTCTGTTACGCTCTGCGTCTGTCCACCTTTCTAACTTATAATCTTCCTCCTAACAGGCCGTCAAATCGCAAAAAACAATCGGCACCCTGGCGTGGCTCTTCCACATGCAGTCGATGGGTGTATTTGTATCGCCTCTGGACCAGCTGCTGCACTATCCGATTCCTAAGAGGCCTATTGTGGGGTTTTCTGGTCATGTGGGTTTTACTTTCCTGCTTTTCGCTTCTTCCTCAGCTTTGGGGAGTACTGCTCAGCTACGACGAACTCTACTAGTATTGGTTGTTCCAGCTTTATACTACTAACGAGGAACTACACCACTGCCCCCCTTTATGATTCCCATTTCGTATCTTATGATTGAACATTCTATCTGGCAGCTCTCTCAGAGTATTTCGACGACCGTGTACATATGGCTAACTCCCAATTATCCAGGAAATAACACTCACAAATTACACCGGCGAGGCACGTGAATATCTCAAGAAGCTCATCACCGCTATGGGCGCGGTATTCACGCCCAGTATGAGTGGACGGAATACAGTCTTAATTGCGGCTTAGTGAGTATTCTTTTCTTTCTCGTGCCAATAATCGTCCTTCGGTGCATCCTCCCCATTTTCGTCTTTCCTACAATGTCCCATTCACTATCTTGCTTTATTTCGCTCACCCGATCGATCACGTACTAATTCTCTCCAGCCTCTCGGGCACCAAAGCCCAAAAGGCGCTCTCCTGGTCCATCCCCATCGTGAACCATACGTGGCTCGAAGATTGCTTCTTGCAGTGGCGCTCCCTCACAGTCGGGGTCGAGAAATACATCGTCTTTCCTCCCGGTGTGGACTTCAGTAGACTTCTTGGGGAACGAGGCCTCGGACGTGCCGTGGGTGTTTTGGAGGAGGTGGAAGATGAAGAGGAAGAAAGCGACGACGAGGAAAGCATATCGCTTGATCAAGATGACGATAAGGAGTCAAATGCGATGAAGCAACGGCGCAGTGCCACGCAGGCGAGCATACGAGATGCGCTGGAGGTATCGAAAGGATTATTCGATCTTGACGAGGAGGGGGACGCTGTCATGCTCGGTAGTGCAAGACAACCTGAGCTTCGATACGACGACTACCCGGACGTTGGGCCTGGGGAAGTGAGCGTTGGTGATTGGATGGATGTCGATCATGATTTCGAACACGACGCTGAGGAAGAGCTATCCAAGAAGCAGAAAACGGAGAAAGCGGTGTCCAGGCCTGAGCCGCGTCCCAAAGCAAGGTCCTCGCCGTTGAAGAAGAACAAGGAGGTGACCGACGCTACGACTCTTAGGCAAGCTGTAGCTTCTCCCACAAAGTCAGCTACGACGTCGCCCATCAAGACTAGCATGAAGCCTAAAGCAGGGCCCTCCAGCACGAAGCGCCGCTCTATACTGGCTTCTTCCAACTCTGAGGCAGAGGAAGACGCATATATGGAGCCTGAGCCACGGAAGAAGAAGAAGCTGACCTCAGCTTCGGAGTCGGATGTCGAGATTGTCAGGGGTATATCAGCTGTGAATGAGAAGGCCAGAGGCAAACCTTCATTGTCTGCTGCGGCTACTAGCAAGTCTTCGCCGGGCAAAAGCACAAGATGGAGTCGAAAGAAAGTTGATATCGCATCTGGTTCGGCTGGAGGGGATGAAGATGTCGATGCACATGCCATGTCCGTGGACGAGCCCGAGCCTGAACCGCAGCCGAAGCGGAAAAAGCTGGTTCGGCGCGTGACGCAGAGTTCGTTAATGACGAATGAAGACGAGCCCGCCCTGTCAGCGCCTCCTGCCCGTGCGCAAAATGTCTCGCCACCCAAGAAGGGCCTTTTGAGGCGTGCAAAAGGTGATGCGCGTACACGCGTGCGCCGTGGGTCCGGAAAGAAGGTGTTGGAGGTGGAGAGCGAGGAGGGGGCGGAGAGCGAGGAGGGGCCAGAGAGCGAGGAGGATATGGCTCCGGTAGTGAAGGGCAAGGACGTTCGGAAGAAGACGATGCAGAGCGAGAGCGAGGTAGACGTGCCTAAGAAAAAGAGGAAGGGCAAGCTAGTTGAGGTCGAGAGCGAGAGCGAGGACGAAGAGGCCCTCACTAGGGCAAATGCCAACGGTAACAACGGAGCTTTGGAAAGCGAGAGCGACGAGGAGAAGAATGCCCCGGCCAAGAGGAAAGGGAGGACACGATCTTCCCCGCCTCTTCTGAAGCCACAACCCAAAAATAACACCCCTAAGCGCGTCGTTTCTGTCCTCATGCCACCTCTCAAGGTACGACGGGTTCGCTCTTTTTCCAACGATTCCGACACTAAAGCTCCTGTCAAGTCTGGCACGTCGAAGTCAAAGACCGTCACTTCCGCAACTAAGGCCCCCATCACTACCTCCCCGAGCAATAATACACGTAGCAAGAAGCCCGTTGTCGAGGACGATGATGATTCGACATTGAGCGAGAGTGAAAGCGTGAACGAGAGTCCCAGCCGTCGGATGACAAGGACAGAGAGCTTGCGCGTCGCTGCAGCCGAGCGGCCAGTTGTATCAGGATCTAGGTCTCCTTCAAAGGCCGCGACAAAGTCCGCCCCGAAGATGACCGGGAAAGCTCCCGCCAAGGCTTCCGCTACGGACTCGATTGAGAAGACTAGTAGCTCTCGGAAAGTCCCCGCCTCAATGCTCTTCGATGAGTCCTCACCCGCCTCTACTCTTTCTGCTCCCCCACCCCGGAGGAATGCTGCAGCGAAGGCAACGCAGCGGTTGCGGGATGAGATAATGCCGGATGTTGTCACCTACGAGCAGGAGAGGCGGAAGTCGAGGAAAAGCGGAAAATTTGTACCTACGCCTGCTGAGGTTCTTAATGCTGGAGGTAGGAGGAAGCGGGGGTCGGAGGTGTATATCAAGACTGAGGAAGGCAAAGGAGACCAGCAGGAGGATGGGGTGAGGCAGAAGAAGAAGCGGAAGGTGTCACCAGAGAAAAAGGGGACGAAAATGAGTAAAATCACCGCAGACGAGAGCGACGAAGAGGCGGATGAAGTGGAGAAAGGACATGTATCTGCTAGCAGGGGTGCTGGACACAGAAAGAAGAAACCTACTCCGGAAGAGGAATCGGAGGGAGAAGAGGAGGAAATATCTCCTGCTGCCGCATCTTCGAAAGGGTCGAAGAGGATAGATGGAAAGACTAAGAAGATAGACTCGAAGTATGTGTTTCTTTGCCTCCTGTCGCGAGACGCTCTAATCCATATCTTTTCAGTTCTGCTTCGAGTGCCCTGAAAGTTGTCAGGATGATGACCACCCAGGTTACATTGCGCGACGACGTGACAAAGGCGTGATCTATTCTTTTTCCGAAATTGTCTCAAACTCATACCGCTTCTGTTCATAGACTCTTACAAGACTTGGTGTGAAAATGGCGACTCGCTCGGCAGATTGCACCCATTTGCTGGCGCGAAATCTAGTTCGCACCGAAAAATTTTTGTGTGCGGTATCAACGGGGGCTCATATTCTATCGGAGAAATGGGCAATCGACTCGGCGGCTGCAAAGAAGCTTCTCCGTACGCGTACAACTCTTCATGCAACCCCGGTTTCACTAACGTGAGGCTACATAGCGGAGGAGAAGTATATCCTCATAGATAAAGCTGGAGAGAAGAAGCATCAGTTCAACCTTGCCGAGGCTCTTGCTCGAGCCCGGAACCAGGGCCCAAAGCTTTTGAGCGGAAAGACCTTCTACGTCACTTCAAAAGTGCCGATAGATATTCAGCTCTTGAAGAATGTTGTTAGTGCTTGTGGTGGTCAGGTAAAGCATACGCACCGTATATATCGTATCGCAGAATTTATTCTCATTCATAGGTTAGTATTCAAACACCAACTCCACGTATCCTCATGTCAAACCCCAATCGTTACGTCATATCGTGCCCAGAGGATATATCAATCTGGCGCCCAATTGCCACCCAGGGATACCCGGTATACTCGCAGGAACTGCTGCTCACAGGTGCTCTCAAGCAGGAAATAGAATGGGAGAATGACACATTTAGATTAGATGAATTGGTGTAAGAAGGATAAGGAGGTCCTCACAATTGTAGTTATTAGGTGTGCTTTTCTTTATCTTATCCTTTCTTTGCATTCATGTCTCGGTGTATCATATTCACGTGGATTCCGGATTTAAGTTTACTTGAAAACGGATGCAAGTGTAACTATTAATCTGCATCGCTAGCGAAGGTCGTAGATACCACGAGCTACGAATATAAATTGTTATGATCTGGCATTTTTTTTTCAAATCTAACAGTAGCCATGCTCTATTGATCGCATTTTTTCTTCATGGACCAGGATCAGTGCTTAAACATTTAGTTGCAGTGTAATGATATTCGGTTGATGAAAGATCGATTCATGCAAATTATTACGCAACTATAAAAAGAGCTCTCCATAAGAAAAATAGTGAGGGGCTAGGTTCGTTTACCAAGCTAATATGCCGAAGAAAGATTCGGGATACTTCCTGACGACAAGTTTTCTCACTTCGTCGAATCTATGTTTACATTGAAAGAAACATTATAGTCAGAGACATGACTTTCAATGTTTTTATTACCGACTCACATGAGAAGACCTAAGCCAAAAGTTATAGGGATGAAAAAGTGTTCGACAGGAATCGGACGAGTTTGGAACACTTTTTGGCTAGGGATTAAATACTCATATGAGAATTTGTATTATTTCAATATGATAAATGGTACTAACAACCATGGCACATAGCAGAAAAATACGCCAATGCAGAGAGCCAAAGCCGCCGCCAAAAATGTGTACCAATTTGATGCTGGAGTGTGCTGAACAATGCTTAGCCGTCTTCCTCGCGTAGCAAAGAGATTTCTATTTCGAGTGGGAATAATTAGAATTTATATCAGGGCCAATAAATTCGGAAAGCTTACCCCCACTGCATCAGGACAAGAGTAAAGAAATAGACACTTTGGGCTCTGAAAAATAGCTCATTATCCAATCCAGGCCAGTTCCCAAAGCCAAGAACAAGGCTAGAAAATGGTACCCCATGCCGTTGGAGATACCAGAACGACCTTAATCATGACACGCAGTTAATAAATTTGTGGTAGATAGAATGACCGTCTTACATCGACATAGCACATAATGACTCCAAAACTCCTAGAAAACCGTATGCCTGAAGGAGTAGCCTCCAGTCAGCTAACCGTTCAGTCTTAATATTCCTGGGTTTGCGCAGCAGGAGACCAGATTCAGGTGGTTCCAGACAAAGACTTAGGGCGGGAAGGACGTCCGTCTAAGGGTACTTAATCAGCACGACAACAAACAACGAAAGAGATATGTGTACGAACCGCGACACAAATGATGATCATCCTTGTTATGAATTAACACCGTTATGGGTTCAAGAAAGAGCACAGCACTCACTGGATGTTACTAAGCATCTGAGGAACCCCGATGAGAATGTTTAAGACGATCGGCATCAACTCAGAAAAACTATGAAAGTAGTTCGTTATCAGAAGCATACTGAGTTACGCAATATGATCTACTGACCTGCCTGCAGGCAGGAGATATAAGACTGTTTTTTTCAAATTATCGAAGACAAGCCGCCCTGTGCAGTTATCAATAAAAATAAACATAGGAGCATTCGACATCGGCTACCACTCACCGTACTCAAGAGCGACGATGATAGCAGAGAAATCTTCCAGCAGGACCATATCTGCGGCTTCTCTTGCGATATCAGAACCCTGGCCCATAGCAATCCCACAGTCAGCAGCCTTGAGTGAAGGGGCGTCATTAACACCATCGCCAGTCACCGCTACCACATTCCCCCTCTTCTTGAACTCGTTTACGACGCAAAGCTTTTGTTCAGGGGTAGTGCGTGCAAAAACAATCTCCTCGTATTGACAGAGCTGATCCATTTGAGCGTGGTTGAGAAGTTGAAGTTCACTGCCCGTAAGCACGATACTCTTGAGTTGGCACTCTTCAGGGGTGAACTTCCCAGAAGCATTAGTACCACAGGCGACAAGAGAGTTCAGGTCAGAAGAGTGATGGATTCGTTTTGCGTCAGTTACGATACCAGCCGTTCCAGCTATCGCAACTGCCGTGGTAGGATGATCGCCTGAACTAAAAGTGAACCATAGAACATACATGGTTACGAGAATATAATGCATACCTGTAACGACAATGAAGCGAATCCCAGCACTACGGCATATACTGTTTTGAAGCCAATCGAATGTCAGCGATAAATCATTTCTCGAAAAAGTAGAACTGCTTACCCAACAGTATGCTTAATATCAAGTTTTAATGGATCCATCAACCCAAGAAATCCTACAATAATCAGATCTTGGTGGCATTCTTCTACAGCATCGGAGAACTCCTGTGAATATCGGTCGACACTGCTGGGTATCATGTCTCCCTTTATAATCTTTCTAGCGAGAAGCAAGACACGCTGTCCTTCTCCAGCCCACTTTTCCTGGATATTGGTGATGCGACGGATGACTTCCAAAGAAAGAGGGATGGGACTTCCGCCATTTGGGCTGACAATGGCGGTGCAGCGAGGAAGTAAGATTTCTGGTGCTCCTTTAACGGTAAGTAGGTAATCAGTCGGCGTAAATTCATCCCAAGCGGCAAGGGGTGCGGAATTGGGAGGCGCTATGGGCGAGAGCTTTGACAGCTTCAACATGAATTTCGTCTGCGAGCTGCTGGGTTAACAATAGTGTATAAGTTAATATGATTGAATGAATACCTTGGAGTTGAAATTGACGCGGAATACCTCTATCCACTGATGCCTTGTGGCTTCAATTGGAACTATCTGACCAGCAAATCGAAAGATAGCAGTGTCTGATAGACATATTCGTCATCAATAGTGAAGATAGGTCAAGGATATGCTATACCAGTTGCGTCGCCGATGATTCCTCTCTCATTAGTATTTTCCTTGGTGTCTTCAAAATTCGCTGCATTGCAAATCGCTCCAACAGCAGCGACCTGGACTAGATTGCTCGTTGCATCAGAGGGTGAGGTCTCGATGGCTGAACGGAAAGTCATCGCGTCAAATTCGACGTCGAATACTGCAACATTCTCGACATGCATTCTATTCTGTGTAAGTGTTCCTGTCTTATCCTATAAAGTGTTTAAAATACTTCAACACGAACATAGAAATAGACTTACCGAGCAGAGAACATTGACAGCACCAAGCGTCTCAACTATGGACAAAGATCTAAGTGTTGGTTAGCGGGAGGAACACTTAAATATACAGTTTGAGCACATACTTGCAAAGAACCTTGTGTTTGCTCAAAGTATTGGCTACTTTCGCAAGGGACAAGGTAACTGCGATTGGCAATCCCTCTGGTATGAAAGCCACTATTGTAGGATGATTAATTACTATTCACGTAACGAGCAACAAAGCAGTCGAGCACACACCCATAACAGACACGACATCAATCAACAATGTTGAAACATTGATGTAAGAAGGAAAGGATCGACGAAGCCTGCTTAAACTATGGGTACAAGTTCGGAAAAAGAAGGTAGAACGCACCATGCAGCCCAGAGAATGACGATGATAACGGCAACAAGAGTGGCAAGTCCTGCAATAATTCCGACGAAGCGAAGGATCTCCCACTGTAAAGTGGTGAGCCTCGTCGGTTCCAGAGAAGAAAGCTTAGCAATGCGGCCGCTGGAAGTTCATGCTGGGATTAAGAAAGAACAAGAAATGATAAGAAATACGGCGTACAATATGGTCCTATCTCCGGTTTGGATGACAAGGCCGAGCCCTGAACCACTAATGCAATGCGTTCCCTGCAGGGCGATATTCTTAGTCTGTAAAACAAGATCGTTGGGTCAAATCCTGATTTATAAAGGGTAGAACATAACTCCAGGATATTATCATCAGTCATGTCGATGCGGCCCGCAATCGGCTCGCTCTGAATGTAAAAACGAGTTAGAAGAGGGAAAACAACCCCCGAGCACAGACATACCTCGCCCGTCAAGATACTTCTATCAAATTGCAGATCTCCGCTAACCTCTATTAACTTGAGGTCGGCGGGAACTTTCTCTCCTAAGGAGATGTAGACCAAATCTCCAGTGACAAGCTCAGCCGCAGCTACTTTCACTTGAATAGAGTCTCGAACGACCAGAACATCTGACGGCAGCATGCCTTTGATCGAGGTCATCACCCGCGAAGTGGAGAAGTCTTGCCAGGCATTAAAGACTGCTTGGATTACGAGAACAATCAAAAGGACCACCGCGAGGGCTAGATTAGACGCTTGAGGATCGGGTTCACCTAACGGTTTCCTGCAAATGGAAGGGAACGTTCTATGAATGACATTTATACATGCGATGCGAGACAATTGTTCATACCAAGCAATGAAGCAGACTATGCTGGCCGCAAGTAGAAGGCTTCCGAAACCACCAAGAACCCATTCCGTTACTTTGCGAAGCATATTACTCTTTGGGGGCGTGATAATATTCTTCCCATTGGTGTGGAGGCGCCGTTGAGCTTGAACTGTCTCGAGCCCGGTTTTCGGAGAAACAGCAAGACGCTGAAGAGCATCATCAACAGAGATCTTATGCCAGTCCAACGATGCCAGTTCTGAACAATGATTAGGCATTGATGGATGACATATAGTTGTTTGACCTGCCTTTCATGTTAACCCGGCGGGCACCTCCTGCCTTACCTTCATCTGAGCTAATCCGGGTTTGAACATGTAAGCTCAAGGTTCGGAACTCGATAGGCAGTCTATTTGCTGTAGTGATACCACTTTCATGTCGCGAAAGACGACGGTCGAGTTCTTTCTCATCATTGTATCCATGAGAGTCATCAGGATAGCGAGAAACCTCATGTATGGCTACCTGAGTATCGCGGAGTCGAGATTTCTGAGCTTCTGGATCCAAGGGAGTCGCCGAATACGCAGGATCCATGATCTTATACAGAGCGAGAATTCCATTACTCGTCCATAAGAACGCTATTTAAACTTCAGAGTGGATGGGAATATGATACGTCCCGTCCCTGCGAGATTATAGCCACTGGATACAGCCAGCCTTAAGAATTTAGCCCATATGAGCGAGATTTGCTATAGGGACATCACTGAGGCATTTTACTCACTTGACGTCATGATGCATAGAAATCGTGGGAGCTCATATATCACTAGCGTGCTTGGCACCTTGAAGGCTGTACGTCTTGTTGCAAATTGACGATTGGAAGGTAATTGGAAATGGTGGTATCGGAACAAACGGTGGCAGTCGCGCCCGTAATATTATGTAATCGGTCAACCTTAGCCGGGACTTCGGGCCGCTACCAGGGTTCTTGAGGCGTTGACTGTGAACTCACTCTGTTTTAATAGTATGTAATAAGTAACATTGATAGCTGTGTACATTGCAAAGTGAACATTGTGAATCCTGTGAACTAGGAGGATAGTGGTTGATTCTCCACTAACTCTCGCTCCAATTCATCACTAGGATCATCCATTACTGGGCTTGGAAGATGACGGTCGCCCTCAGTGGTGCTGGAAGTGGCACCGTGAAAAGGCCCGTGCTCTTGCACAGGTGACTTTAGAATTTCCTCTCTGGATGGAATTAAGACACTAAATTGGAGATTGGGGTAAGAAGAAGAAGCAGGAGATTGTTATAGCAAACCTTTCATGGAGGCTGAGCTGCGCTGAAGTTCTCGCATAGCTACGAACTTCGGCACGAAATAAGTTGACTTCTTCGATAATGAGTCTCTTCATCCCCTCCATATTATCTTCCTCTTCAAAGCTGAAATCAAATTTCTTTCATGCAGATGAGTTAAGATAGATGCTCCCTTGAATGATCATACTAACCCGAGCACAGATAGGTTCTTTTATAGGATTATGCCAAGCATTCAGATAAGGATGATCCAATGCTTCCTCGCAGCTGATTCTTTTCGCAGGATCAAAACAGAGCATCTTCGTTAGTAGGTCAATAGCTAAAGGGTTGGCGTTTGGGAAAACTGTAAAGAATGGGATGCATGGCTGAATCGGTAGTGATCTGATATAATCTTGGGCCTATAAAAGAAATACTTAAGCATTCGATCATATAGAAAGAATTTACGTTGGTATTTACACGAAGAGACCCCACGCTACGAAGCGTCTCATCCGATTGAGTTCCTAAGTAGTGCAATATTTGATTGAGTTGGTCAATATAGCTGGTTTGGTTCCAGGTTGAGACAGGAATCTAGAGCACAGAAATATGACACGACGTACTCTCTTCCTTTGAATATTGGCTTTCCTCCCAGGAGCTCAGCTAAAATGCAACCGACCGACCAAATATCAATAGCAGCGCTCTAAAATAAAATCAGCGTACAATTTATAAGAGTAGAATAAAGGTGTTTACTACCCACATAATTTGCGAAGCTAAGCATGATCTCGGGTGCTCTGTACCACCGGGTAGCAACATATTCTGTCATAAACCCGGCATTTCCAGCAGCCTTGGAGGTTCCCACACCAGGAGTATACCCTCTGGCTAGTCCAAAATCGCAGATCTTGAGTGCAGAATCAGAATTGAGAAGAAGATTTCCAGGTTTAAGGTCACGATGCAGGACGTTAGCAGAGTGGATATACTTCAGACCGCATAAAGTTTGGTAAATGAAAGATTGGAAATGAGCATCGGTGAGAGGTTGTCCAGACCGTATCTGTGAACTCCGAGTATGAATGTTGCAGGGCGAAATTCTAAACTGTAGGGCACTTACGATGGCATGTAAGTCAGCCTCCATAAGTTCTTGCTATGAATTTGAGGAATTTTGTTATGCAAACGATAAAACATAAATCAGAGTTACGCACGTATAGATACACGGAATCAAAATTGCCGTTGGGCTGAAAGACGACATCCATATCGAATAAGCAGGTAATCTTG
The DNA here is from genome assembly GCA_036937195.1 of Nidularia pulvinata. Taxonomy (NCBI): domain Eukaryota; kingdom Fungi; phylum Basidiomycota; class Agaricomycetes; order Agaricales; family Nidulariaceae; genus Nidularia; species Nidularia pulvinata. The sequence continues at coordinate 6,901 of JASFDH010000133.1, read as the reverse complement.
AATGAAATCAGATAGTGGCAGAAAATCAGCGAGATATAGTAACCACAAACATTATTATGGCCACGGAAGTGGTGTAGAAGTCTAAATGGTGACAGCGTGTGAGAGCTTACTTAGCAATAGTGGAATCACGATTACTTGCTTTAACTCCCTTAAGCATCGTTTGGTGAGAATACTCTGCGTGCAAAGTATTGATTGAAGTTCAGCAACTGACTCTGTAAAACTGGCGCACCTTGGTGTTGATATTGGTGATTTTCTTGATAGCACAGCTCTCCCCGGACTGCAAGTGACGAGCCGCAATTACGCATCCATACGCGCCTTGGCCCAGTTCCTTCGTGAACTGATAAGCTGCGTCAATGGTAAATGTCGACTTGAGAGCAGTGAAGCTGTTCCTTTGCATATCGAGAAATAGAAAGAGAGGGGAAAGTCAACTTGAGGGATATCGATGTAGATGGACAGCTTGCACAGCGTTCGCAGCAAGAGGTGTATTCGATGCGCATCTATCATTCAAACACGGGCAAACACTGTTGCAGTACGAGCGCTTCGTGTCCAGCGTCTGAAGCACTTATGCTGCAAATCTAGAAGTATAATTGATAGCTTTTCCGGAGAAGATCAGAGCAAAGCCTGGCCTGTAATCAAATCTTGATCGATGCTCCTCCGGAGTTGTCATCCGCTCGCGGTTTATGGCTCCTAGCATATAAATGTACAGAAATTCATATACTGTCGATCAGAATACAGAAATTGCTTCAGTGATGTGTAGGATGGACCTACAGGCTCAGCAGCAATACTCTTTAGCGCAGATCATTAAGCTTGAAGTTAGCATCGATTTAAAAGCTGCTCGAGTACTCTCAGGTTTCTATAGAAAGGCCAGAGATAAATCAAAAAGTTAGGGAGGTGTTCATTTTTAACAATACACTTGTAAAGCCGGCAGTAAAGCGGATTCAAAGACATAGGTAATAGGCACGAAACAACAGTCGCATGGATATGTAAACTGGTCAATCTTGATCGTTCCACGACTCTCGAATCACGGCAACTCTCAATCAATCCTCTCCATTCCTTCGACTCACATCAACTATCTAAACTATGCGTTTACACTGTAATGAATGCAGCGCGAAAGAGTTGAATCATCTGGAGTCTATAGTAAGGGAGATGGATCGAGGAGAGGGGCTTGCGAAGCTGTAGCTGTCGAAGTCCACTAATCGACATGATAGATGCTTGGTGCATTAATAGCAACTCAAGGGACCGCTAGAAACTTATCCTGAAATAGAAACTGAGAGGCAAATAAATATCCCAGGGTAGCACCCGGAAAAGAATAATAAGGGTTTCGCTCACCTCCTATTGCAACAGCCCGGTCTCTAACTTCGATATAAACTTCCAATTCATTTACATCGGTATTCAGGAAATACGTATTGAGCCCATAGTGTAGTCCCGTCATATGAAAGTTTGAATCAACATGACTTCCGTAGATAATAGGAGTGGTCCACTTAGTACCGACTGGCCATTTGTGCAAACATTGGAGTTGGAGTCTCTATACTAGTTTGGGAATGTTGAAATTCGTTACCGACTTCCAAGTGGCAGCTCACCTCCTACATAGGGGAAAGGAGTGTAATATTAAAAATTCTCAGGCGGTCTCGGGTACTTACCATAAGCGCATGAAGCTGTTGGGCATGAATTTAACGGCAATGCTCTGATTGAGTGCTGGATATGCATCTGCGGTCTCAGTTACGACAGCAGTTAAAGGAACTTCCATGTTTTATGTATTTACATTACTTTCGAGAGGAAACTACGGTGGTGTGATAGTATATCGCTACTGTAGCGGCGATATGTATTCAGTATGAGAGATCCAGTTATTTTAACTCATATGAGATCAAGTGTGATCTCGTTTTCAGCCTCTAGTTACAGTGATGAGAAGACAGTGCTCAACTCCTGGTAGTTAGTGGCATCACGTTATTCAAAGCTGTCGCGCGTCTACTCTTTTGTCACCTAACGTAAGGCATTTGCAGATTGTCTTCAAGCCTGCGTGCATTCGAAAACATTTATTTTAGGCGAAGCATCAAATGTATCAATGGTGAACCATTAAGTACCTAATGCCAATATTCAGCTAGAGGGTGCGTCGAATGGCGCTTGACGTTTCCATTATTCGGAGAACCTTGATGATTAAGCGATCACCGATAACCGGGGTTGACGGGACATTTTCCAGCAAACCGAGACGATGAGTCTGTTACTGCCGTTTGCATAATTCCGTGAACGTGATTTCTTTTTTGATGCGTGACGTGACCACTCACATGATTATCAAGGGTTGGATGGGTAGAGATTGCCTCGCTGCTTGCTCGCTCTCCAAACTATCTCAGTATCGACTACCCTCTATGACCTTATCTCAATTCAAAGCTACCCAGCATATGCTCTTGTCATGTGTCCCGAAGCAAGAGAAGCAATGGAAAGGGTTTATTTTGTGTAGCTTCCACTAGTCTCTGTATTTCATCTTGATAAAGCACAAGGTTCACATCCAGAAAGGCAGAAATATACTTGATATTCCCATTTTCAAGTGTGTATGGTCTACCAGTATGTTCGGTGAAGGGATTATTTACTTGACCATGTTTCTTGGAAATTGTGGGTGACTTTGGACACTAGCCCAATTGAACAGTTGGCCTGTTCACATATTTGCTGGTAATTCAGGCCCTCTTCAAAGTGCTAGGCTACCATTCATAGTTTCAAATCATCAGAGTGAAGGTGTCATGAAGATGAGTGCTTATCTGAAGCCATCAGGTGCATATCAGGACATGCGAAAACATCTATCTATGGCATGTATGTCACATCGCGCCTTAGAAAAAGAAATCACGCTGTTCACGGAATTATGCAAACGGCAGTAAATTGTTTATGATTCATTCTTCGATCTTCTGCATTGGAAGCCTGGAAGGGGACTGTGACAAGGTCTGTACTATCTGAACTGAAAGGTCTTCCAAGTCAGCGGAGAACTCACCCTTCAGCGTATTATTCACCGCTTGTTCACCAGGTTGCTGGAATCTCGAATAAGTTATCAACGCTGCATAGTATATAATAGTTTCAGAATTGCAGGTGTATCTCTGTCAAGGCAACATCGTGCCAGCAAATTTGGTGCGAGTAAAAATAGATATATTCCCACAGCTATGCTTAGCATGAGATCGAATCAGCTATCAAAACTCCGCTTGGCTAGTACGTTACGTATGTAACGCCATCAGTAACTTACATCGTTCGATGTGATGCGGATATAAGGCCCGGACGATACTATAAGAAAACGTGTCTGACCAGAGCGTCCTTTTGAATCGACACCCCACTTTCCCCGATGACCTCTCTCAAATTAACTGCAGCACCCAGATTATCGGTGGAAACTACTTTAGGGGCCTTGCTCGTTGGGACATTTGTTTCACTGATGTAACTAGTTTTTCAATGTGTTATGCATTCAAACCTCAATTTAGCAGCTTGTCCATAGCTTCTACGGTTTAGCAACGCACCAGGCATACCGCTATTACCGGCTTTATCCAAAAGATGGTCTGGCATTGAAGTACACCGTGAGTAGTTATGGCTTTCGCATTCTTTTGGTGAATCAACTCCCTCCAGGTCACAGTACTTTGGTATGAGCGCTTTTGAGATCTGAGCCTTCTCATTCCCATCTCACCTGTATGCAGGGTTTTCGATACCCTCCATTCAATATTCTGTGTCCATGCTTGGTATATTACTTTTTCTTTCCATGGAAGATGATAATTCATGTCTGCTTCCCCCAAGCTACTACTATCTTGTCCTCCATTATTTCGAGCCTCTGGCCTTGTTACACGCGGTCTGGTAAGTGAATTGTACTCATCAAATTATCTGGGCCACTAATTTTATGAGTAGGTCACTTTCTGTGAGTGAAGCTGCAGCACACTAAATTCCACGTCGACTGATTCATTTTGCCCTATCAGGCGACAATTGCTACCGGTGTACGTCATATGTAGCTACTTATCGCGCTCATATGCAAGCTGAAATTTCTCAGGCATGTGTAACCTTCGTTACAAATGGGTCAGTTACAACCTCATCCGCAAATCGCCAAGCAGCCACTAGACTGATTCCATCATCGTAGCTTTTACGTACGAAGAATCTATATCCGTGAGTAATCAAACAATTGTCTTTGAAATATTTTTATATACTCGCGTTAGTTGGAAATCAGAACATAATTCTAACATGCGTTACGGTAAGCTTTCTTATAATTTGAAGAATGATGTAGAAGTTAACTTGTCAAAAACTTTTCAAAAGGTTGCACTTCCGATCGTACAATTAGGTAATGCATTTATCCTCCCATTCGGCTAAACATTGTTAATCCAACTTGCCACTTAACAGGGCTTGCAACAGGTACGTGGTTGATTGGTTATGAAGCTTAGTAAATTTACCCACAAAGTTTGTTATTAACAATTAGCGGCATTCCTTATATCGTAAGTATCTCCTAATACCCTTGGTTTATCTGTCTAATCATCCCCCAGAGCACTTCACCGCAATTTTGTAGACTACCCGCGCTTTTCTGTATGTTTATCTTCACCTCAGAGAATTATCTACGGTTATTTACGTCTCTTCAAGTGGCTCATAACAGCTGCTCTTTCGGTGTCTGTTGCAACTGATTTAGTTTTAACTGCTTCCATCACATGGTTTCTTCACCGAAGTCGGACTGGATTCTCCAAGTAAGTTCAAAATATGATGTCTATTATTTCCCATCGTGGCTGAACTTTACCATCAAGGACTAACACTGTAATTGATAAATTGATGATGTATGCTGTTGGAACAGGTTTGCTTACTAGGTATTTCCCAAACTGTTTATGCATGTAATTATAATGGCTAAGAGCCAAGCATCGTATCCACAGCTTAGTCGGTCTGATATGCTTGATTTGCGTAAGCAGGTCTATTATTCATCTGTTATCTGTAGCACCTATGGATCTATTCTTCTCGCTTTTTTTTTAGGTTGCCGTAATGACGGACAGTTTCATATACATGGCGGTCCATTTTGTTCTAAAGAAATGTAGGCATTCTTGTTGTTTTTATATCTGCCGCATGACAGACTGATCTCCCTGCTTAGTATACCTCAACTCTCTACTAGTATGGTATGGAAATTCTTTCGTTAGAACTTGGAACACATGATTGACTGTTCTTTTTATGCAGGCTAAACTCACGCAAATCTTCCGTCGATGGAGTCGTCGCCACATTTAATGAGCCTATCTCTTACGCTCTTCGATCATCCACAACAATTCATGATCACTCGAATTCCGCTATTGGAAGTACTTTTTTCACGTCTCAGGACCAGCAAGAGAAAAGTTTTCCATCAGTGCTCGTGGTAATTATATAGCAGCCTGTTTATATTCTTTGATATTTGATACATCTTCTTCCAGCCTCTTCGAAGAAATAGAAACCGGTCTTCATCTGTGGATTCCCCTGCGATACTTAGAGACGCCGTGTAAACGGTCAGCAGCAATTTGATTCCACCCGAGCTTAAAGTTATCATTTATCCCGATTCCGGGATATCTTTACATTACTATGTTATTAATGTTCGTTGGTATTATACAACCCACCTTACTTAATCCACTGTTCTTATAAGAGATTTATAAACATCATCGGTGATAAATTTGAATTTATTATATGTATGTTTTAAGAAGAATCATTCTCTAAGAAATCGTGTCGAATCTCTACTCAAGTACAAGTGTATAGAAAGTGTAACGATAATATAGCATCGAGAAGGATGGTTTATATAATTTTCTTGATTACCACTGGTTATTAAAAAATTTGTCCTTTCATCAAGCTGCTGGTATTCTTCGAATCATATTTCTGCTGAATTTCCCTCAGCTAGGAAATATTATCACCAAAGAGCATCGAAGTCGGTATGCCGCAAGATACATAGTTGGGATAAAGATATCCCATCAGCTGCTGCAGAGGCCGGAAGCCTTCAGCGGAAAAGGCAGAAAAGTCACGCACAAACACGCCGACATCCTTGAGCATGTCGACGAAAGATTGGTCCAATTTATCACCAAGATCGATGGAGCGAAGAATGTGCTGGGTTGATGTATGAGGGCGGGGGAACCGCTGGGTTGACGGTTGAAGATAGTGAGCGGTTCGACAGCGAAAGTGAACTGTGTCGCGGAGCGGTTCAAAACAAGGGGATGGTTTTCTATCGAAGGACGTATTACAAGTCGAAGGGCAAGTCATACAATGTTTGGGGATAGTACAATCGTCACCCTCTTAACCCATACTCCTGATAGCCCATAGCCCTTATAACCCATAGAATTTTGGACTTACCAGGCCGGTTACAGCATAATAACCCATAACCCTCTCATACCTCATAACCTATACCTATTTTTGGTAAAAACCCCATACATATGCTGTAGTAATCCTGGAAATCGGCAACAAATTTGACTGAAATGGTCTCCAATGGGCGGTAGGAAGCTCAAAATTGGCCGCCACACACAAAATGTAGGTATGACACAGTCACACACTCTACTTTACATAAGCTACGATATGATATACATGCTCTCATACATGGGTAAGAGAGCCCAGAATGATCCTCTCTTACTTATTACCGATTGCTTTACTTCCTAGGTTTTTTAGGCGAGACAATTTATTCTGTAGTTATTCTATATTTAGTCTATTTCAAGTAGCCCACACCTCCTCATAACCCATACTTTTGAGCATGGACAGAGGGGCATGGGTTAAGAGGGTAACGATTGTACAAACAATCAGTTTCTATCCTAGTTCTGATCCGGCTTCTGAAGCTCCGCGTGTCTGTCCGGCCGCCGAGGAGGTTTAAATCTCATTCTACTGGGTGTTTTCCGGGGAAATTTTCCCAAAAATTCCGAAAATAGGAGGATTCTAGTGAATTTATTTGATGATAGAAGAGTTTTTGATGCAATAG
>JASFDH010000132.1:0-34908 GCA_036937195.1 Nidularia pulvinata | reverse complement strand
ATCTCTCTAATTGCCCTAATTTTAGATTATGTGAATAATAATCCGTCAGCCTTCGAGAAAGCTTACTTCGATTTCGCCTCGGTGAAGATTTATCTTACGGGCTTTGATGACTCAAACCACCACAGGCGGAACACCAGGCGCCATTTAGGCCTTGATGCAGGTGGATATTTTTGAGGCAAGCTAGCTCTTTTGGTTCAGCGTCTTTCTGCGATCTTCCGCATTACCAATAGTCATCCAGAGTGTTATTATGCACACAATTAGCTGTACTGGATTCTATTATCATAGTGTTAGCAAACGTCTGGAATATCAGTGTGTGTCGTGAAGAATTCGCTGGATGAAGTGCGAATCCGATGTCGCATCGTTTTGTAACAACGGAATCCTAAGTATGGGAGCCTTTGGAAGGAGAACAAGGACACAACAAGACATGGGAATGTGATCTAAAGATTTGCAATTTTGAAATTTGACAATCAACTTGTCACTATTATTGAAGAGTGCATGAGACATTTTCTAGCCCCTTTTGGTTCTTTGCAATGATCTTTATAAGTTACATAGAAACGAAAGTTGTCCATGCATTATTGAGAAGATATCGACCATTAAATTACTTTACGTCCCCTCCACGTATCGAGTAGGTATGCTATACGTGATATCGTTACAATTATTTACCTCCTTGCAATATTCGCGCACTCCATCAAAGCAGTGAATAAATCGCTCGTCCTTTAGCCACTGCTCTTCTGGAGATCCTAGTGTCGACATCAGCCGTATATCGGACAGAGAACTAAATTCTGATCGGTTGAAGGTCTGACTAAATACTCTAATGGTTGCTGACTTCGCAGGACCGAATATACATATCCTGACGTACACAAGCTATAGTCTATAACAAGGCAGATTGTTGAAATGTCCATGGCAATGTTTGGTGGTAGTGATTGCAAGAACGCTAGAATGAGGCCAAGCCGGAAATGCAATATTTCGATGGAGAGCTTTGTAAACTTCTGTGTTACATGGAATCTGGCGTATTCCTTACTTTGTTCGTCTTCCGATGGAGATCGGAAATTATAAGTTTTTGGCCGACGTAAATCCATAAGAGCAATCATATGAACCTGATGAACTCAGTATATGTAAAACTCTCGAGGAACCTACCAGTAGAACACATTCTTGGTATGCTCATGTTGCCAAAATTTCGCTGTCTACAAGTTCATATCCCCAACCTGACTCCTCAATGGGCTCTCTTTTTTGATGGCAAGACTTTCACATATTTCATTGCTACATTTATACTTTTGCTTGGTGTCCCCCCGATAAACAAGAAATTTGTGATAGACATGTTAGTGCTGTAGTAAGTTACTCCAATATACTATAATGCTGAAAAATATATGATGTTCATGATGCATTTATAGCATCAATTGTAGTTCTGCAGACGGATAACCTCCCAGAAAGATTGATTTTAATTCTAGGAGCTAAGGGATTTAGCTCTGCAAGTTCTAAAAGATTGTGGAATCAGCGACATTGTTAAAAAAAATCGAAAAAAGCTCTCAAGGAGTTCATTCCTGCACTTGATGGAGTTACAGAATTAGAAGTGATGGGCTCCTGGATGCCACAGACAAGAAGCCCCTGTATATTTTCTTAGACTTCTTGAACTTGCTCGAGGTGAAGGAGAACTTTTTTTTTTGTAAAAAAAAAAAGAATTGATATTAATTGATTCTTAGTAGGTACTGTATCATGTCTAGAGAAATACTTACCACATCATACGGTCCATGGGGCCTGTAATTAATCTAATACTTAGTCTAGTAATCAAACAGTTGATTTATTGGATGATGTAAGGTTGCCGCTGCCGATCCTCTGTTGCACACAAAGTGCTCCCAAGTAAACCCCTAGGTTTATAGTGGGCTGTAAAGAAGCTGTCCATCAAAATTCTCCGGAACATCATTGAAGTCATACTGTCAGAATATTGTATGAGCTGTGAAACTATATGACTATAAATTTAAATGAAGTAACCCGACATCACTCTGGCCCCCTGTGCCCGTGGGACGGATGAATCGAAGTCGCTAGTTCTTGATCGATTAAGATTCTCCTAAAAATCGAATGCAAACAAAACGGCAGTTGTTTGTGACTTGATTGTCCGCACAGTGACAGTGGCAACTTTTTTCCAACCTTTCTTAGTCTGTCAAGTTTCAACCGAGCGCGATTGTATGCTCCGGAAATTCCGAAATTCAGGTGTCTCAGAATTCAACAAGTGCAAACACACGCTTGTCACCAAGAGCGCGCGGTTCCGCTCATTACCTTTAGGTTTCCTCGACCATGGCTACGGCCGACCCTACAGATGTCGAGATGCGTGTATGTCCCATCATTTGATATCAATCCCCTTTACCCTCAACTGAATGTTCAAAATTTCAGCAAGAACCCAAAGACACGGACTGGGTGCGCATCACGAGCACAGACGGGTTCTCTTTCCTCGTACGCCGCAAAGTCGCGAAAACCAGTGGGACAATGCGCAGCATGCTTGACCCACAAAGTGCGTTGTTCCTTCTTCCACGTTATCCAGCTGTAGATCCCGAGCTACAGGCTGCTGACGCGTTACGAACAGGCAATTACTCCGAGGCGGTGACGAAGGTCTGTCCTGTACATCAGAGGTGTGTCTCAGCTCTTTCCTTGTCTTCAACACTCGTTGATTTCTATGGATTATCAGAGGTATCATTGCGGAGAAGCTCGTAGAATATATGGCCTTCAAGGCACATTATGAAACTGTGGGTGGCAAGGAGGAGGCCCCCACGAACGAGTATATGGAGAGGCTGCCACCTGAGATCGTCCTAGAGTTGTCAGTGTTCTTTTTTACATCCATGTACATGGAAACCTAACGCCATTCACGGCAGGCTTTTAGCTGCTGACTATTCAGAACGTGAGTGCCACTCACTACATCGAAGTGCTGTACTCACTACCACATACAGTGTAATTTTACTTGTATCATATTCACAGACACGACATCAAATAATGAAACATTAACCCTTGCATCCACTTCCACCTACTCAATCTAACAGAGTAGGGGCATATTATGCAAATATTTTTTTCTTTCCAGATTTTAAACAGATATATATCATACAAAGAGAAAGCGTCCAGAGATCCGGTATGGCGACAAAGGGATGGAAAGCTCGGATGAACGAAACAAGTAAGCAAGGAACAACGAGAAAATCGTAAAAGCAAGATAGATCGCGTGAGATACGCCTCTCCCCCTCTCCTCAATTAGGCTATGCAGTATCATGTCTCTTCAACGGCGACGGCTTTCCCGTCACCCGCCGCCCCTGTGCGATCCGCTCCGCGAGGCGCTCCACCGTGCCGCCATCCTCTTCCTCCTCAAGTGTCCGTTTAATGAGGTACTCCATGTCAAGGCTCTCTGCGTCCGCGCTGCCCTGCCGCCCGGACATCCGCATGCTTGGCACGGGGAAGAGCGATGGCTTGTGCGGGTCGAAGTCAGGCAGGCGCTCATTGACGAGATCCGAGCGGCGGCTGTAGGGTGGAAGGAATCGAATGTTAAAGTCTGGAATATAGGATATGGGATATAGGGGACGGGAAAAACACGCACGCATCGGCAAACGTCCTGATACTCCTCCCGATCTTAGCACCCTGCACACCCAGTGCATCTCGCGCGCCGACCGAGCCCCCTGCACTCGATATATCATCCGTCGGCACCAGCTCCGTCGCACTCTCTGCTTCTTCTCTATTTCCCATACACCCACATCAATTACACGCCTCGAAAGAAAGAATAAATGAACGGACCTCAACAGTTGGAAAACCCGCTGCATTCTACCCACAGCAAGAATCTTGTTCTTGATCTGTTGTCTCCTGGCCGCGAGGTCCGCAGGACTCGGCCCTGCCCCGCCAGCTTTCACGCCTTCTTCGCCGTCTGAATCACTCTCCACAAGCTCTTCCTGACTGCATACGCTCAGCACGGCGAGAAGCATCTCCGTGACTGCAAGAACGAAGCATCAGCTATCACGAGAAACGACATCATGGAAGAGGGAAAAGGTGAAGGGGGTATCAGAACTCACTCTTCGCCCCGACGAAGGGCAAACTCCACGTGAACGCATCCATAAAGTTTGGCAGCCAGTACGGGTGCGAGCTCGAGTTATACTGCCGTATTGTGATATTCTTGTTTGCATACTTGAGCACGGCGCCGCGGTTGTGGTACACATCGAGGTAGTTGGGTGCGGAGAAGATGGTGATGACTGAGGGGAAGTTTTTGCGCGGGGATTTGCGGTGCATAGTGTATCTACGGGACGGAGAAGATTAGAAACAAGGAAGTACGTAGAATAGAGACAGACGTACCCCGCATCCTGCGCTTCATGCCCCCGAATTACAGAGAGCAGATTATTCCGCTCAAGGAATTGGCACACTGCATCGTATCTACGCGTGGAGATGTTCGAATCAATAATTATTCCTCGAAAAAATAGGCAAAAAAGACAACGCGTCTGGAGATGATGCCACACCTGGCGGGGGTACCCGAAAGGTTGGTGTACACCACTCTCTGGAGATATCATGCCCACCAGACACCTAATCACGCCCATTATAGCACCGACACGAACAACATCACGGCGCCGACAGTCCGATACCACGCTCAACACGGAAAGACCCCATCATCAAGAATGGCAACACCAGTAGACCAACACGACGAAAACACCAGACTCTCCCCCCTTCCCTTCTTTCTTCCCCAAAAAAACACAAGCAAATAAACTCACGTAAAGAAGAACGAGCATCCCCTCGTTGCATTATGCAAGAACGTCGTGCCTGGTACGAGCCCAGGGCCATGCGCGGAGGGCTCCTGCTCGTGGCCGAAGTTGGCGATGGGATCGGACCAGAGGAGATCGCAGAGGAGGCCGTGCGAACCGGGCTCTTGGAAGCGGTCTAGCTGGGGAGAAAGTGAGCTTTTTGTTTTGCAAGACGGGGGGAGAGAGGAGAGACGGAAAGGAAGGGAAGGAGCAAACGGAAGGGAGGGATGGAAGGGATGGCATGGCATGGAGGGAATAGAGGAGGAAAGGCGACGCAACGGAAGAGAGAAAAACGCTGCTCACCTCCTTCAAATCCGCCAGCGTCACCAGCTCGGGCGATATCCCGCCGTGCACGCAGAAGAACTTGCCGTCGACAAGTGCAGCGATCGGGAGCGTGCAGAAGGACTGGATGCACGCTTCGTATACGCGTTGGGAGTATTTGTGTAGGCCTATGCGAGGGGGGGGTGGGTGAGCATTAGCGATTTTGGATTATGGGAAGAATGAGGGAGGGGCCAGGGGGGGAGAGGGAGGGGATAAGATAGGAAAGATGAAGGGTTGTGAGGAGGAATAGGTGAAGGGGGAGAGGTGGGATGGGATGGAGAGCAGTAGCCGGGATACATGGAAGGGAGTATGGAAACGGGAATACGGGGCTGGGGAACGAAATGAGAAAAGAGAAAGACACGTACATTCCCGCTTGAACGTGAAGTACTCCGTCAGGTGGCGGCACTCATGGTTCCCGCGCAGGAGGACGAACTTGGTCGGGTACCAGAGTTTGAGGGCGTATAGGTAAAGGAGGCACTGGTGGGAGGGAAGGAGGTAAGTATGGAATAGGAACAAGAATAGAGGAAGGATTGGTGTGGAAGCGCAGCGCGGTATCGTATGGCATAGTGTCGTGTGCACCATGACAACGTCGAGTGCAACAGCTCCATTTCCACAGCATACGCAAACGACTGCACACCATCCAAGTAGAGGGCTATTAACGACTCACTTCGATGCCAAAGTCCCCGCGGTCGACATAGTCCCCGAGGAAGAGGTACGTGCTGTCGTTCACGGGCCCTCCCACGTCGAAGAGCTTCATGAGGTCGTACTATAATTATGCAAGACATCATCAGCGAAGGAACTCCAAAGAGAAGGAGAGGGGAACGTACATATTGCCCATGTATATCACCACACACTATCATACACGAATTAATCGAAACGACAAAGGAAGCGCGGAAGTAAAGACGCACCAGTCACCGGGCTCTTCACATCGACCATATTCGGCTCCTTCGCAAGCGCACGCGACGCGCTATCGAGGATAAACAGCGCCTGATGCTCCGTCAGTCTACCCTCGCGGAAGAAGTGCTCTTTCAGGAAGGTCGGGTTCGCCTTGAGTTCGCCATGCTCGTCACGGATATAGAACTCGGCGTCGGTGGGCTTGTGCGCTGCGGGAGGTGGGACCTGGGGGTGGGGGGTAAGACATCAAGGTAGAGGGAGGAGAATAGAGGGAGGGGACGCACGCTGGGTATGGGCCGCGCGGTGTAGTCGACGTTGTGCTCCTGGTCCTGGGCAGAGGGACGGTTGTTCTGCTGCTGCTGCTGCCTCTCGCGCTCCTGGATGTGCAGGGCCGCGCTCTGGATGTACCGGTCGCCCATGGTGGGGGTATAGAGCAAAGCAAGAATGTATAGGATTCCTTCTCCAAGTGTGTTACTTTCCTTGTACTTTCCGTTTAGTTTCCTTGAATCAGATTAAACAGCAATCGGTCCGCATCTCGTCGACTCGGGCCAAGGGGAGTGCACACATGTTTGGACGTGTTAGCAGATGGGTTAGGCGCCCGTCACTGCTGCTGTGGTGAGCGTCGAGCACGGCGAGCTTGGGGGGGGGTGTTGCTGTCCGGCATGAGTAAGGTGAAGAGCATGCACACCTTTACTCTCCTGGCAGCCCCTGACAGCACTCTTTCGAAGGATCCACGAATTACCCAATCGAATCTGGGGCTGAGCGCGAGGCTGTGCCCGGAATTCTACACTTTTGAATGCACGCGTGAGACGCGTCGACGTCGCGTCAGCTCATGACATGCAGCGGTTTATTTCGAGCGAGGGGGGGGTAGGGATGACGGGATAGGATGGGGTGCAGAGCCACCCACAGAGACCTGCGTGGACGGAGTATCGCCTGCTACTTATAATCGTATGTATTCTATCTATGGGCCAAGGCGAAGGCGGTGCACCCTTGCATCTTCGCTCGCCTGAATTCGGCATGCATGCTGCGGCAATTTATCTTCGCACTAAAATCATGTCGATGTCTCCGATCACAGCGATATTACCATTACTATTGCTCAATGTTCGGTACGTTCTACACACTAACAGACAGGTATATCATTCAATTTGAGAACTGGAATTCCATCCTATATTTTATTCTTCAGTTGTCTTTCGTTCTAAGTTATAGACATTTTGGTTCTACGTCCGGGAATTGGAGCGCGATTACTCGTCGATGGGGATGCCAGCGTACTCGTCGTATCCTAATGCAAGGTTCAGGTTCTATAAAGCAACGCGTTAGATCACATCGCTTCCAAAGACAATCCAAGAAACACACCTGCAGACATTGCGTCGCCGCGCCCTTCAACAGATTATCTAGTCCACCCTAAACACCCCAAACACCATTAACGCCCGTTACCACACAAAAAAAACAAAAAAGCACATACCACTAACACCACCCTCTCCCCCCCACTATGTACCTGGAACCCACCCACCGACCACGTATGTTTCCCCTCCACCTCCTTCAACCCAGGCACACCCTTCATGATCCGCACTAACTTCTCCCCCGCATACTTTTCCTCAAACAAGTCCCTCACCTCCTTAGCGGTGACCTTCCGCTTGAGGGGAACACTCGCCGTGCTGATGATGCCCGAGAACCACGGTGTAACCGCGGGGACAAACGCTACCTGCACCCCTTCCCCCTTAGGCAGAAGAGAAGACAAATGCCTCCCCGCCTCACGCTCGTGAATATGATCCGTCAGTGCATACGGGCGCACCCCGCCCCCAAGGCTCTCCGGGGTGACTTTGGGCGCGCTCACGGGCCGCCCGTCTGGGTCTGCGATGGTGATGGTGCCCGCGCCACTGTACCCCGATAGCCCGAACACGGTAGGGAGGCTCCCCGGGGCGATGAGGGGCAGGAGGGGTGCGAGAAGGAGTTGGGCGGAAGTGGAGTAGCAGCCAGGGTTGGAGATGCGTTTGGAGGTCTGGATGGGGCCGCGACCGTAGAGCTCTGTTTTGGGGGGTTGGGGTGGGGTTGGAGTGAAGATTGAGGTTGAAAGGTCGAGGTTCGGGTACAAGCGAGGTTCCAAGTTGAGGTTGAAGTTAACATTTGCGATTCAGCATGAACGAGTACGAGCACGAATACGAGCACAAAAAGAAGAGAAAATTGATCATTGATACATAAGCTTCTTACACCCCAAAAGACACAACATCTCGCTCACCAGGCAGCCCATACGTCCACCCCTCCTCAAATCGATAATCCGCGCTCAGATCCACCACCACGCTCCCCTTTCCCTTCCCTTCCTCTCCCACATTCCCATTCCTTTCGCGTGCCCCGCGGTCCACAGCATCCACAAACGGCTTACACACCCCATTCGGGAGCGCCATCACCCACGCGTCGACCTCCCCGCTCTTCTCCATCGCCTCCACGTCCCCCGGGCTCAAATTCGAGTAAGTAACGGGTGCCTTGGTGTACCCCTCCAGAGGGTACCCCGCGAGCTGTCGCGAGGAGACGTGCGAGAGGGAAAGGTAGGGGTGAGAGGAGAGGAGCGTGGTGAGCGCTTGGCCGGTGAAGCCGCGCGCACCGATGAGCGCGAGGCGTTTGGGCGCTTGGGAGGGGGTGGGGGAAGGGGTAGCGGCGGAGGTGGCGTACCCGCGGGAGGAACCGGGGACGCGGCGCTGTGCCAGAGTGGAGAAGCTGCGCTGTCCGCTAGGGGTCACGGGGGCGCGGTGCGGTGGCGCGGAGGGCCCTACGGGGAGGTAGGAGCGATCAATCCTGCCCTTCTCCTCAAAGTCCCTAACCGCCTTCTCTACCTCCTTCACATCATGTATCCCATACCAGAACAACGTCTTGCCCGCCCTGGTAAAGCTCCCGTCCGCGCGCTCAAAATGCCACGCACGGTTCTCATCATCCGCCTGCGCAGTCCAGAAGAGCTTCTTGTGGTCTTTCTTGATGGCGCTGAACACGTTGTCAATGACGCTGTTGAGCACGCCTGCACGGGACGGGAGGAGCTTCGTCATCACCGGTACCTCGCCAGGGGGGTGGGACACTACCGCGAGCACATCCAGCGGCTCGTCGCCGTAAATCGTATACGGGGTCTTCTTAAGCTCATTCAGCACCCCAGTGACGCTCTGGAGCCCAGCGAGGACCTCGGGGTCGCGGTCGTGCACCACCTGGCGGAAGCGGTCGGCGCCGATGGTGTCGAGGGACGCGTGCTTGAAGAGCTTGTACCCTCGGCGGATGAGAGTGCCTGCGCCCGAGTCGGTGAAGAGCTCCTTTTGGAGGGAGGAGGCAGAAATGACGGCGACGGAGGAGGAGCGCGGGAGGTGGTCGAGGAGCTCTTTGAATTCGCGCAGCTTGAGCTTGGTGCCGTATTTCACCCAGGGCTCTTTCATCAGCTTGTCGTATTCCTGTAGACGTGGATTAGTATGATATTGTATTAAGAGACGTGGAGACCTACCTCATCGAGGTTGATAACGTCGAGCTTCTCCCCAGTCACACCATGGAACA
Organism: Nidularia pulvinata; assembly: GCA_036937195.1. Lineage (NCBI taxonomy): Eukaryota > Fungi > Basidiomycota > Agaricomycetes > Agaricales > Nidulariaceae > Nidularia > Nidularia pulvinata. Next base: position 25,414 of record JASFDH010000132.1, on the reverse strand, counting down.
TCCCCCCCTTATCATTCAAAAACACAATTTTCATCGGCTCAAGCTCCTTCGCCAGTTCACCTGCTGCAATGTCCGCATTGACATTGAGGATCTGCCCGTCGGGCGACTCTGCGAGGCTGGTGAGGATGGGAAGGGCTCCTGCACGGATGGCGGCCTCAATAGGTCGCTTGTCGACCTTGGTGATCTTGCCGACGAGGCCATACTTTTCCTTGTCGAGGTAGTCGGCGGTGAAGACACCAGAGGTGATGGGCCGCGCGCGGGTGCCGAGCTTCTCGAGGGCGCCGACGAGTTTGAGGTTCTCCTCCATGAACACGCGCCGCGCGATTCCGAGAGTCTTGGCGTCTGTTGGAGGTGAGTGAGGGCTGCGGCAGGGAAAGAGGGGACGTACCAGTGACGCGGATGCCATCGATGTAGTCAGGGACAATGCCCTCAGACTCGATGATGTCGTTCAGCTGGGGGCCAGCACCGTGCAGCACAACGGGGTACAGACCCACGCGGTAGAGGAAGCTGAGGCTCAGCGCGAGCTCGTCGAGCTCAGAGAGAACCGCGCCGCCGACCTTGATGACGGCAAACTTGGCGGGCTGGGAAGGGTGCGAGGACGACGAAAAGATGCGCAGGTGACGCTCGACCTCACGCTTGGTGCCGATCGAGTACAAAAGGCGGGTGATGGTGTCCTGCAGCGAAGTTAGTGTATCTGATAAGATTGATAGTGTAGTTGCATACCCGGTCGGTCTGCGCAACAGACTGGATGCCTCGGGCGAAGGGGGCGCTGCGCCGCACAGCGCGCACGGCAGCCTGGCGCTGACCAGCGATGACGATGGCTCGTCGGGCCCCGGTGGCGGCGAGACGCGAGGCGGTGGAGAGGGCTAGCATGGTAGTGGAAATGGTGGGGGTATGCAGTGGGAGGAAAACGGAGAAGCAGTACCGTTCTGATATGAGTGGAAAAACCAATCCGCGTGACAATTTCCCGCCGAATTAGGCCGAAACTCTTATAGTGCGCGGTATTTGCCTCCGAACCCTCCATCCCACCCCTGACATTTGACTCGCTGGCACGCTCTACTGCTCTGCACAGTTTCTGCTGTTGGCTGCTATCTTTGTCTGCAGCAGATGAAAAACTCACCGATAGCTGCGTGCTTTATGCGACGCTGTTAATCACGGCGCCAATCTTCTATGAACGAGTTCTACTTTTAGTTGTGAAGTTACTAACCTGCTGGCAGCTCCTGCCAACGTCAAAGCACGAAGACATACCGGAAGAGCTTATGCTTGACTCTCAAAAAAAATTTGTGTATCCCCGCTTGGCCTTGGATCGCTACCTGGGGTCGATTGCTAGTCGTTATACAGCTACTGGCGTCAAACTTATTATACTACGGGAAGCATTGATTCTCCGGAGTAATGCCGCTATGTACGGTAAATAACAGCACGAACCACATCTTACAGCAGTTCATAAAGGTGCATATACAGGTTTATTGACGCTCGATTGACGTCTAGAATGAAGAATATTCATGAAACACTCTCCATTCCTACAGGACACATTCGATTGAGATGCATTTGACGCTGAAGAGACGCTAACAATAATTGCAACGCCGTATACTGACGCTCAATGACTCCTAGAATAAAGAATATTCATGAAACACCGTCTATTCCTACAGGACGCATTCAGGATAATTCTATTGAGCTTTCTGGCGGGAAACCCCAGCGGCGTGATTTGTCTATTGAGGGCCTGTTCGGTGTGAGTACGCTGGGTTTCAACGAGTAGTCATAAGTTGAAATTAGTGTTGCACAAGTTCAGTCCTGAACTTTGGTTCAAACATGAACTATCCAGAACTGAACCTAAAGTTCAGTTCAAGGTTCAGGAATTTTGCTGAACTGAACTCTAAGTCCAGTTCACAGTTCTAGCAGTGATATAAGTACCCAGAGTAATCTCACAAAGTACTTAAAATATACTAGTGAAATGGAGAAGTAAGTGGGTCAAAAGAAAGAGAGCATATGATGAAGACTAAGGAGTACAAACTGAATGTTAATGGGCAGGGCTCTCATGTTTGTGGGTGCTTAAAAATAAAATCCCAAAAAGGAAAGAGGAAAAAAGGGAAAAGAGAGAAATATAAGACTATCTTATCTAATTGCCTGGCATCTAACCTGGGATCATATATATTGCACTAGTATATATATTTATTGCACAGCTAATCATATTTATAATCATCCAGAGCCAGATTCTCTTTGACTAAGTACATATGAGCAAGGATTACCTGGAAGATGACTGTTTATTCCTTTACATTCTTCAATCTTTCCACAAATAGTACAGGCTCCTTTGCACTTTTGAGTTCCACTCTTTCCTATGCAGTTTTGATCTCCACATTTCCAACATTTCTTTGGTGCTTGTTGAGCTCCAGAACCTGCTCCAGAATTTTTAGATGAAGTATTCTGAACACCAGGAGCATCTTGCCAGGGTCATTTCCTGTGTGTAGTCACTCTGGGTATGCATTTCTTAATTAGATGGCCTTCATCATATGGAGCATCAAATTCCATTTGAATATCATCAGTTGGCAAAGAATGCATCATGTTGACACCAATGTCTGTTGATACAGGTAATACAGGAAGAAGACCAGAAGTAGGAGCAGAGGGTTGGAAGGTCTCTGCCACTTGATGAGGAATAGCAGTATTTCTTGACACATGGTGAATTTCCATGTCAATGATTTGATGTTGGGGCTGTGTTTATGATTCTGTTATATAGTCATTGATTGACACATGCCAGTTTCAGAAATATGAAATCAGATGTTCTTCCAGCTATGGAATACAATCAGATCATTGTTGTTTAATTATGATATCAATATACTAACCTTGTAGTAGATGTCTCCACCATTAACATAATCCTGATTCCAAATTTTCACTGCATGGCTCCAATTAGGATCTTGTTTATCCCTATTGAATGCTGGGTTCTCTCTCATTAGCTTTGAAAATAGCTGCTTCTCTGCAATAGTGTGTACTGCAGTCACAGCATACTGAGTACCCTGACACATTGCTAGATCCCTGTGACTCTTCTTCTTTATAACACCAGGAAGCATTAGTTGAATTGCTGCTATGAGCCACAACTCATCAGGTATAGAAAGAATGCCAGAGATATCAGAAGTAGGTGCATAGAGTGTTCCATTGATCCATCCTTTTATTACAAAAGATTTTGGAATTCTGTCTCTTATTTGCTCTACCAGACTTTGCAGCTTATCATATAGCTAGATATTAAAATGACCTTCAAAAGCCTTCCCAGTTTTGTTAAATGTGCCAGTTGTGAGATTGTGATGCAGTTGGAAATCTGTTAGCAGGCTTACAGCATGTCTTGGAGAAATTGATGAGTCAGGGAAGTATCAACATATGGAATAGTGAATTCCACCTTCAGTAAAATTTGTTCCACAAGCACATCACCAAATAGGGAGTCCATTTTTTTTTCTAATTAAGCCCAATGTTATAGTATAAGTCTATGCCAGGAGGACCAGACAAATAGCTTGCCTGAATTAAATTCAGAATGCTCTTTGCAGATTTCCTGTCATATCCCTATACAGTGCAGCATGCACCATCTCTGTACTGCTCACAATCAATTTTGACACTCTCCTGACTTTTTGCTCATCTCTGGGTTTACTCAGGTTTACTCCAGTCCATTTCCATTTTTGCACTTACTTCGTTTCAGCCACACACTATACTTTTTGTAGTATATCTCTCTGTGTTAACATTCAATTTGTATTCCTTTAGTCTTCATCATATGCTCCCTTTCTTTTAACCCACTTACTTCTCCATTGCACTAGTATAATTGTGGTGCTTTGCATATTACTCTGGTTACTAATACTTTCTAGTATTTAAGTACTTCAAATGTACTGTAGTACTTCAGTTTGTTAATTGTGTGTGTATACATTGTCTTCAACATCTCTAGCTACCTCTGAATCATCCTCTCTCATCTCTACTGGTTATTATCCTTCTTGTTGTTACACTACATGTTCAACAAGATCTCTGGTCTCCGGAGATCACTCCTGACCAAATCCTTGCTCAGGAAGTTGAGTATCAATTCCCACCATACCTGAATCAACTCACTCACTGTTATCTGTAAATTGGGCATTAGGAACAAAGGAGGCACAGCACATAAGCTGAAGCTGTCACCCATCTTGACTCTTGTACCCTGGTAGTGCCTGAACACATTTACTGGAGATATTCCCAGAGTCTCCAGAGTCTCTCCTTGGTGACCTCTCTCACTCTATCTGTCTGGAACCTCTAGGCTATATCCTGGGAAAATCAGTTTGTGACATTTCCATGCAGTTGCATTAAATAGTGGTTGACTTGTGATAGCATCTTTCAATGGCCCATATGCTTTGAAAACACCAGCAACAAGATCATACAGCTTATCAGGTAGTGGCATTGACTGATGCACTAGTCTCCACAGGTACTTTGGCTGATATTTCAACTTCTCTGCCCAAGATCCCTCAAGCTGAAGACATGCCTCAACTTTTGCTTTATCATGAGGTTTGACAATGAATACTGCATCTCATAAGACTTGTGCAAACTCTCTGCACAGGCCATGAGATTTGGAGATTGAAATCATGTCAAAGGCATGCCAAGCATCTTTCAGTACATGACTGGGCAAAGAGACAGCATTCTTTTCTTTTGAAAGTTCATTAAGTACTGTAAATCCAAGTTGCTGTGTATTTTCATCAATTTCAGCAGGTAAATTTTCCTGTTCTGAGTTATTTTCTGCATTGTCATATCCCTAAACAGCACAGCACATCCCATCTCTGGACTGCTCACTATCAAGCCTGACACTTTCCTGACTTCCTGCTCATCTCCAAGTTTACTCAGGTTTACTCTGGTCCATTTCCATTTTTGTACTTACTTCATTTCAGCCACACACACTATACTTTTCATAGTATATCTCTTTGTATTAACATTCAATTCATATTCTTTAGCCCTCATCATATGCTCTCTATCTCTTAACCCACTTACTTCTCCATTGCACTAGTATAATTATAGTGCTCTGTATATTTACTCTGGTTACTTAGATTTTCTAGTATTTAAGTACTTCAAATGTATTGTAGTACTTCAGTTTGTTAATTATTGTGTTTAACATCCATACTAGTCTCTAGCTAGTGGATAAGCTACCTCTAAATCATCCTCACTCATCTTTACTTGTTGTTATCCTCTTGTTGTCATATTTCACACTCAATGAGATCTCCAGTCTCTGGAGATCCCTCCTGACCAAATCTTTGGTCAGGAAGTTGAGTATCAACCATCATCATACCTGAAGCAACTCACTTACTGTTATCTGTAAATTGGGTATTAGGAACAAAAGAGGCACAGCACATAAGCTGAAGCCATTGCCTGTCTTGACTCTCTTACCTTGATAGCACTCAAACATGTTTACTGGAGATATTCCTGGAGTCTCTGGAGTCTCTCCCTGGTAACCTTGTGCACTCTAGCTGCCCAGAACCTCTGGGCTATATCCTGGAAAGCAAGTTTGTGACAGTATTAACAAACTTGCATCCTTGTTCCTAGCAATTGTCTATGTCTTTTGGTCACACTCCTCATGACACCAATTTTTCAGCCATTCCTCCTTGAACTACTCAGACCGCAAGATGGGCAGGAACAGTTTCTGGCCTGATCTCAACTCCTCATGCTATCTCTGTCATGCTGCCTTGTAGAAGTTGCATATCTATCAATTTAGACCCCCAGAACACCAAGACCCCCTCATTTTTCAGTCCTATGACCCCACCTTCTCAATCTAATGTTTTGGGTATGTTTCAAACTCTTGAGACCCCCAAGACAGTCTTTGCTCAGCAAAAAAGTGCTTCACAACATGCTTGAGGACCTTCTAGGTCTCCTACATATTTGCTTTTTGATAACCTGCCATCTCATGGTAATACTCCTGCATTGCACAATCCCAGTGGTCATCCCTCTGAGCCTGGGAGCCCAGCTCTGGAAGCTCTGGAAACCCCACCTAGTAGCCCTGGTGGAATCCCTCATGCCAGCTCTCCCTTTGGAGGCCCAGGAGGTGGTGGTCCCCCTGGTAGCCCTGACAGCAGTGGAGGTGGTGGAGGCAGTGGAGGCAGAGGTGACCCAGGTGGTAACCCAGGCCCACTACCACAATCTCCCCCTCCTATTCCTGGACAATTTCAACTTGGGCTGGATATTCTAAGAGTCTTTCAAGACCTTGAAATAATTATCACTACTGTTGCTGCAAATCAGCAACAACAGACTAGTTCAACCAAAACCAAAATTAAGGAACCTGACTCTTTTGACAGTTCCAGTCCAGACAAATTATGACTGTTTATTGTTCAATTGCACCTCAATTACAAGGATTGTCCAGCTGCCTTTTCTATCAATGAGGCAAAAGTAAATTATGCACTGTCCTATCTCAAGGGCACTGCACTTAAGCTGTTTGAAACTGCAATTCTCAAACCCTCTCCTATTGATACTTGGTGCTCTAATTATGCCAAGTTTATTACAATTTTGCAATCAAATTTAGTCCCCCAGATCCTGTCAGAGATGCCAAAAATGAAATTGGTACTCTCAAAATGAAGGAAAATCAACATGTTGCAAAATACAATGTTTCATTCAATAATATTGCTGCTCATTTCCAGTGGGACAATGCTGCTCTCTGTTTCTATTACTATGCTGGATTGTCTGACCACATTAAGGATGTCCTCCTGCATTATCCGGCAGTCACCGTGAATGCATGATGTAGATTCCAGCTACTAATGTTTGCATTCAAACTTTGGTTCACAGTTGTCTTCTCTGGCTCACACAGCATCTTCAGTTTCTCCAGTTCTATCTCCAGTCCAGACCCAAGCTTGCTTCAGGCAACCTCTGACTCTGCTCCCCATGGAACCTAGCTCAAAACCTATGGTCTCTCTCATTAATGCTGCTGTGTTTCTATGAGCAGTACAGCTAGAAGGAGCTGAATGTTTTAGGCTGAATATTTTTTTTTCAACTATTTCAGGATTTTCAGCCTCAGCCTCTGGATCTCCTCAAGCAACCTTCCTGAGGATTATCACAACTTTGCAGATGTTTTTAGCAAAGTAAAAGCTGATACTCTTGCTCCCCACCATTCTTATGAATTTAAAATCTCCCTTGAGGAAGGCTCTTCACCTCCCCTCAGTCCTATCCATTCCCTCTTTCAGGCAGAACTTATCTCCCTTTGCAAGTTCATAAATGAAAACCTATCTATTAGTTTCATATGCCTGTCATGTTCCTTGCATGGTGCTCCTGTCCTTTTTGTCCATAAAAAGGATCATTAGTAGCTGGAATCTACATCATGCATTCATGGTGGCTGCCACAGACTGTCTGGTTCAACTACTGTAAATGAATGAAACACTTTTTGTTTCAATCCAACTTTTGTTTCATTTTTATTTCATTCTATCCAGCAGAAAAAGATCTTCTTCTGTTTCATTCATCTCTAACAGCTTTTTCATTCTGTCTCATTCTTTCTGTGAATCTACTTCATTTCTCTTTCATACATTCAGGGCATCTATTTCATTCTTATATGCTATGGGAAACAATTTTAAATGCCTTATTTGAGATCCCTTCCTTTAACTCTTTCTGAATTTGAGCCTCAAATCTAAAAATAATCCTAAGGGGCCTTTAGACCAGTGTAGCAAGCAGCAGCCTAAAGACAATACAGCTTGCATTTTATTTCCTTATTTGGAGGTACATAAAACCATTGAAATATCTGTCCTAAAAGAATGAAACAGAATGAAACAGGAATGAAATAGAATGAAATAGAATGAAACATAATGAAATAGGAATGAAATAGAATGAAATAGAATGAAACAGAAATGAAACAATTTATCAGAAAAAATGAGACAGAAAATGAAACATCTGCCATATATGAATGAAAAGAAGAAGATTTGTTTTTTCTGGACAGAATGAAACAAAAAGTGTTTCATTCATTCCTGGTAGTTGAACCAGACATTCTGTGGCAGCCACCATGAATGCATCATGCAGTTAGTAGCTACCAGTCAAAGGATGGCTCACTCTGGCTATGTGTCAATTTCTGGGGACTTAACAAAATCACCAAGAAGAATTGTTATCCACTACCACTAATATCTGACCTTCTGGATACTCCCCATAAGGCTCGCATCTATACAAAAATTGACCTATGCCATGCATATCACCTCGTTTGCATTGCTGAAGGTGATGAATGGAAAACAGTTTTTTGCACTTGCTATGGCTCTTTCAAATGGCTATTTATGCCATTTAGGCTTTCTAATGCTCCTGCTGCTTTTCAACACTTCATGAACAACATATTTGCAGATCTCTTGGATGTATGTTATTGTATACCTCAACAATATTCTCCTTGCTCAGCACAAGATTCATGTACAGGAGGTGCTCTGGCATCTCCAGGAACATTGACTTTATACCTGCACTGACAAATGTGAATTCCATTCAGACTCAGTCAAATATCTAGGTTATATTTACTCTCCAGAGGGCCTGACCATGGCTCCTTCCAAGGTTCAGACTATCCAGGGCTGGCCAGAACCCAGGAAAGTGAAGGACATACAATCCTTCCTAGGATTTGCCAATTTCTATTGTTGTTTATTGCTAACTATTCAGATATTGTGGTATCTCTCACTCACCTGACCCAGAAGGGTACTCTGTGGTTATTCTCTGAGAATTGTAGGGAAGCCTTCAATGAACTCAAAAAAGCTTTCACTACTGCTCCTATTCTCACCCATTGGATCCCTGACACTCTGCTCATTGTTGAGACTGGTGTTTCAGACTATGCTCTTGGCATGATTCTTTCTATCCTTCATGAGGATAGAGAAATTCATCCTATCATGTTTCACTCTAGGATGTTTACCCCTCCTGAACTAAATTATAATACTCATGACAAAGAACTCCTTGCCATTTTTGAGGTGTTCTGTGCATGGCAACATTATCTTGAAGGCTCTGCTAAACCTATCAATGTTGTCACAGATGACAAAGTTCTTGAGTATTTTGCTACTACCAAGGTCTTGACTTGTCATCAAGCCCAGTGGTCTGAATATCTATCTCAGTTCAACCTGGTCATTGGTTTTTGCCCCAGACATCTTGGAACAAAGCCTGACTCTTTAACTAGATGATGAGACATCTACCCTAAGGAAAGAAATAGCAACTACTCCCAGGTCAATCCTCACAATTTTTGTCCAGTATTTACTAATGAGCAATTGGCTTTGTCCCTACAAGCTACAATTTTAGCATTTCCAGTCCTCTGGGGTGCTACCATTATGGATGTTGAGCTTCTACACAATGATATTCTCTCTGTACAATCCTCTGATCCAATTACTTCTATTCATCTACCTATTCCCTTTGATCCTGAATGGTCTATACACTGGATGCAAAAAACAGTATTTTTATCAGAAATAGTTTGAAATTTGACTGAAGTTTTTATATTTTAATATTAGATATTTCCAAAGAAATAACTGATTTATTTATTAAAATTTGATTTAATGTTGATCCAAGAAATATAATGGTGTTCCTGGTTTATAAATGTTAATTGGATTTTTGTTATAATGTCAAGCAAAGTATGATATTCTTTTTATGATATATATTTTCATATTTTGAAGAGAAATATGGTAACCAATCAGAATTTATTTATATTAATAATTCTTTAAATACTCAAATGAGAAATATAGTAACTGATCAGAATTTATTTATATTAATAATTCTTTAAATACTTAAATGAGAAATATTGAAATAAATTAATGTGACATGTGACACATATATCCAATATATGTACATAAGTGCTTAGTAATGCTCACTACAACTTATGATTAGCTATTTACAACCATCCTAACCTCATTAGCATCTAACAGTAAGCTTGCTAAGATTGCCAATGACATCCTTATCACCTAACCACATAGCATCTTGATCCAACAATGGACCTACTAAGGTTATCAATAAGCTCCTTACTATAGATAGAGAGCTCATTAATATGTCCAATGAGCTTATTAAATCTATGGTTAGTTAGCTGAGACATTTTCTGAGCTTCTTAATACCTGACAGAGTGAGTGCTGAGGATATTTAGGACAATAAGGACTAGAAAGTGAGCTAGTTGAGATTTATGAAAAGCTTCTAAGCACTCAGGAAATTAGCAGTCTTAGCATGTACTCCTAATGCTTAAGGAGCTTATTAGGAATGTCAGCAAGCTCTTCTTAAAGATGAGAATCTCATTAGCAGTCTTAGCATACTTTTCTTAAGCTTAAGGAGCTCATTAGCAATACTAGCATGCTCTTCTTAAGCTTAAGGTGTTAATTAGGAATCTCAGCATGATCTGATTCAGCTTAAAGAGCTCAGTAGCAGTCTTAGCATGTACTCCTTATGCTTAAAGAACTTATTAGGAATGTTGGCAAGCTCTTCTTAAGGATAAAAATCTCATTAGGAATCTTAGCATACTCTTCTTAAGCTTAACAAGTTCATTAGGAATCTTAGCATACTCTTCTTAAGCTTAAGGAGCTCATTAGAAATCTCATTAGGGACCCCAGTAAGCTCTTCTCAAGGTTCAAGAGCTCAATAGCAGTGTCATCAGCAATCTCAGCAAAGATCTTCTTAAGCTTAGTGAGCTCATTAGACATCTTAGCAAGCTCTTTGTAAGCTCAAGAAGCTCATAAGAAATCTTAGCATGTTCTTCTCAAGCTTATAGAGCATACTAGCAATCTTACCATGCTCTTCTTGAACTTAAGGAGCTTATTAGCAATTTCAGCTTGTTCTACTTATGCTTAGAAATTCATTAGCAACTTTTCTTAAATTTAAGGAGCTCATTACAAATCTCATTATAAGTGTTAGCATGCTCTTCTTGAGCTTAAGGAACACATTACAAATTTGAGCAAGCTCATCTTAAGCTTCAACAGCTCATTACCAACCTTAGCATGCTTTTATTAAGCATGCTATTCATAAGCTTAAGGAGATCACTAGAAACCTTAAGGAGCTCATTAGTAATCTTAGCACACTCTTCATATACTTAAGTGGCTCATGAATGATCTCATTAGGAATTTTAACAATCTCTTCTTAAGCTAAAGATGCTTATGAGAATTCTGATCAAGTGCTTCTTAAGCTTAAAGAACTCATTAGCAATCTCATTAGGAATCTTAACAATCTCTTCTTAAGATTGAGGAGCTCATTAGAATTCTGATTATGCTCTTGTTAAGTTAAAGAGATCATTAGCAATCTCATTAGGAATCTTAACAATCTCTTCCTAAGCTTAAGGAGGTCAGTAGAATTCTGATTAAGCTCTTCTTAAGCTTAAAGAGCTGATTAGCAGTTGATTAGCATTCTCTTCTTGAGCTTAAGCATCTCATTAGCATCTCATTAGCAGCTCACTAGCATTCTCTTCTTGAGCTTAAGCATCTCACTAGCACCTCATTAGCAGCTCATCATCATTCTCTTCTTGAGCTTAAGCATCTCATTAGTAGTTCATTAGCAGCTCATCATTGTTCTCTTCTTTAGCTTAAGCATCTTATTAGCAGCTGATTAGCAGTTCACCATCATTCTCTTCTTAAGCTTAAGCATCTCATTAGTAGCTCATTAGTAGCTCATAAGCAACTCATCAGCATTCTCTTCTTGCACATAAGTGTCCTATTAGCAGCTCATAGCAGCTCATTAGCATTCTCTTCTTGAGCTTAAGCATCTCATTAGTATCTCATTACCAGCTCATTACCAGCTCATTACCACCTCATTACCAGCTCATTAGCAATCTTAGCACAGCCTTCTTAAGCTCAAGAAGCTCTTTAACAGCATTAGAAGGCTCTTTCTAAGCTTAAGGAGATCTTTAAAGGGCATCTTCACACTCTGGATAAATGGCTCATTAGCAATCTTACAAAGCTTTTCTTAAGCTTAAAGAGCTCATTGAAAATCTATGCATATGTTCTTCAGCTTATAGAGCTCTTCATCAACCTTAGTATGTTCTTCTTAAGCTTAAGGAGCTCATTGGAAATCTAGGCATGCTTTTTTTAAGCTTAAAAATCTCATTGTCAACCTTACCATTCTCTTCTTAACCTTAAAGAACTCAATAAAAAGCATAATATGCTCTTCTCAGAGCTTCTAAATTAGTTTTTATCTAGCACAAACTAAACTTGCTAAGGACCTCAATCAGCTCCTTAATACATCCCATAGAATGCAAGAATTCTCATGAGACCTTGTGCACTGGACAGCAAGCTTTTTACATTTTTTTCCAAGCTTCATAGCAATCAACAGAAAATTTGCTGAGAATCTCAAAGAGCTTAACCACTAAACAGTGTGCTAGCCAGAGTCCTGATATGAATTCATGATCCTGCATGTGTGCTGAGATTCCTGATGGGCTTTTTGATCTTAATGTGTGCTGCCAATGTGCTGCTGAAGAGCTGCTGATGAGATGCTTAAGCTCAAGAAGAGAATGCTAATGAGCTGCTAATAAGATGCTTAAGCTTGAGAAGAGAAGGATGATGAGCTGCTAATGAGCTGCTAGTGAGCTGCTAGTGAGATGCTGATGAGATGCTTAAGCTCAAGAAAAGAATGCTAATGAGCTGCTAGTGAGCTGCTAATAAGATGCTTGAGCTCAAGAAGAGAAGGATGATGAACTGCTAATGAGCTGCTAATAAGATGCTTAAGCTCAAGAAGAGAAGGATGATGAGCTGCTAATGAGCTGCTAATAAGATGCAATAAGATGCTTAAGCTCAAGAAGAGAATGATGATGAGCTGGTAATGAGCTAGTAATGAGCTGCTAGTGAGATGCTTAAGCTTAAGAAGAGAATGATGATGAGCTGCTAATGAGTTGCTAGTGAGCTGTTCATGAGCTGCTAATGAGCTGCTAATAAGATGCTTAAGCTAAAAGAGAATGATGGTGAGCTGCTAGTCGGCTGCTAATGAGCTGCTAATAAGATGCTCAAGCTAAAAGAGAATGATAGTGAGCTGCTAATGAGCTGCTAATAAGATGCTTAAGCTAAAAGAGAATGATGGTGAGCTGCTAATGAGATGCTTAAGCTCAAGAAGAGAATGCTAATGAACTGCTAAGGAGATGCTTAAGCTCAAGAAGAGCTATTAATGAGATGCTAATGAGGTGCTACTGAGCTGCTCAAGAGCTGCTAATGTGCCATTAATGTGCTGCTCATGAGATGCTTAAGCTTAAGAAGAGAATGCTAATCAGCTGCTAATGAGATGCTAATGAACTGCCAATGAAATTCTTAAGCTCAGAAAGAGAATGCTGATGAGCTGTTGATGAGATGTCAATGAGATGCTTAAGCTCAAGAAAAGAATGCTAATGAGCTGCTAATGAGCTCCTATTGACCTTTGAGTGAGATGCTAATGAGATGCTTAACCTCAAGAAAAGAATGCTAATGAGGAGTTAATGAGATGCTAATGAGCAGTTAATGAGCAGTTAATGAGCTGCTGATGAGATGCTCATGATATGCTTAAGCTCAAGAAAAGAATGCTAATGAGCTGTTAATGAGATGCTAATGAGCTGCTAATGAGCTGCTAATGAGATGCTTAAGCTCAAGAAGAGAATCCTAATTAACATGTTCTTCTTCAGCTCAAAGCACTCACTAGCAATCTTAGCATACTTATCTGAAGCTTAAGAACCTCATGAGAAATCTCATTAGGAATTTTAGAAAGCTTTTCTTAAACTTAAAAGGCTGTTTATCAACCTTAGCATGCTCTTTTATCAGTTGTGGAACTCATTAGCCATGTTATTAGAAAACTTAGTAAGCCCATCTTAAGCTTATAGATCTCATTAGCAATCTGACCAAGGTCTTCTTAACCTTATGAAGACCATCAGCAATCTTAGCATGCTCTTCTCAAGCTTAAGAAGCTCATTAAAATTTCAGCATGCTCTTCTTAAGCTCCAGGAGCTGATTTGCCACCTTAACATACTTTTTTTAGCATAAGCAGCTCATTAGCAATCTCAGTAGAAATCAAAACCAGCTTTATTTATGTGTAAGGAATTGTTAGGCTTAATAAGCTCATTAACTTAAGAAGCTCAGTGGCAACATCAGTATGCACTCCTTAATCATAAGAAGGTCATTTGCAATCTTAGTATTCTTTTCTGAAATTTCAAGAGCTCATTAGTATCCTCAGCATGCTCTTCCAGAGCTTAATAACCACCTTAGCAACCTTAGCATGCTCTTCTTGAGCTTAAGCAGATCATTAGCAACTCATTAGCAACCTCAGAAAAGTCTTCTTGAGCTTAAGCAGTTCATTAGTAGCTCATTAGCAACTGTAGCAAAGCCTTCTTGAGCTTAAGCAGCTCATTAGTAGCTCTTTAGCAACTTTGGCAAAGTCTTCTTGAGCTTAAGCAGCTCATTAGCAGCTCTTTAGCAACTTTAGCAAAGTCTTCTTGAGCTTAAGCAGCTCATTAGTGGCTCTTTAGCAACTTTAGCAAAGTCTTCTTGAGCTTAAGCAGCTCATTAGTGGCTCTTTAGCAACTTTGGCAAAGTCTTCTTGAGCTCAAGCAGCTCATTAGTAGCTCTTTAGCAACTTTAGCAAAGTCTTCTTGAGCTTGAGCAGCTCATTAGAAACCTTAGCACAGCTTAAGCAGCTCATTAGCAACTTCAGCAAAGTCTTCTTGAGCTTAAGCAGCTCTTTTGCAGCTCTTTAGTAACCTTAGCACGGTCTTCTTGAGCTTAAGCAGATCATGAGCAATCTTAGCATAGTCTTCTTGAGCTTAAGCAGCTCTTTAGCAGCTCTGTAGCAACTTTAGCATGGTCTTCTTATGCTTAAGCACTTCATTAGCAACCTTAGCAAAGTCTTCTTGGGCTTAAGAAACTCTACAACTATGAGCACTTATGTTCTTACCAATCCATGCAGGGTTGCACAATCAACTCTCAGACAGCCTCTGGACAATGGCTGAAGGTGTGGCTGGGAGGTTAATCACCTTTTCTGCATGATGAACTTGAGGATGAGATGGAGGGAGAGGAGGAAGTTCAGAATGTACAGAAGAAGTTCTTCTCAACATGTTTATGTTCTGGATATTATGCTTGAAGAGAGCTTGCCTTTTATAAATTATTCTACATGGTTCATTAGCTGCAGCCCTTGTGTAGCTTGATATGCAAAGCACTGTAAGCTTAAGAAGTATATGCTTATATTGGTATTTAGAAACCTCCTCAAGCTTACAATGAGCCTTCTAATGCAGGTAGAGAGCTTCTTGAGCTTAAGAAGACTGTGATAAGGTTGCCAATGAGCTGCTTAAGCTCAAGAAGGCTGTGCTAAATTTGCTAATGAGCTGCTAAAGAGCCACTTAAGCTCAAGAATAGTTTGCTAAGATTGCTAAAGAGCTGCTGATGAGCTGCTAAACAGCTGCTTAAGCTCAAGAAGACTTTGCTAAGGTTGATAATGAGCTGCTAATGGGCTGCTTAAGAAGAGATTGTTCAGATTCCTAATAAGATTGCTAATGAGCTCTTTAAGCTTAAGAAGAGCTTAATCAGAATTCTAATGAGCTTCCTAACCTTAGGAAGAGATTGTTAAGATTTCTAATGAGATTAATACTGAGCTCCTTAAGCTTAAGAATAATATGCTGAAGAAGAGGCTGTTAAGAGTGCTAATTAGCTTTTTAAGCTTAAGAAGAGCATGCTAAAATTCCTAATGAGATTGCTAATGAGCTGCTTAAGCATAAGAAAAGTGTGCTAAGATTGCAAATAAGCTCCTTAAGCTTAAGAAGAACATGTTAAGATTGCTAATTAGCTTCTCAGGATTGGGAAGCCAATGCCAAGATTGCTCATCAGCTATTTAAGCTCAATAAGAGTCAGGTAAAGTTTCTGATCATGTCATCAAGCTTAAAAATGGCACAGTAACATTTCTAATGAGATTTCTAATGAATTATTTGATCTTAGGGAAAGCATGCTAAAATTTCTAACAAGCTTGTGAAGCTTAAAAAGAGCATGCTAACATTGCTAAGAAGCTCCTTAAGTGTAAGAAGAACATGCTAAAATTGCTATTGAGCTCATTAAGCTCATGAAGAAATTGCTAAGATTTTTAATGAGATGGCTAATGAGCTGCTTAAGCTTAAGAGGGGCAAGCTAAAATTGCTCAAAAGCTCTATAATCTTTAGAAAAGCAGGCTAATAAGCTCCTTGAGATTCAGAAGAGCTTGCTAAGAATTCTAATGGGTTCCTTAAGCTCAAGATGAGCTTGCTGAACTTCCTGATGAGATTTCTAGTGGGCTCCTCAAGGCTGAAAAAAGTATAAAAAGATTGCTAGTCATCTTCTTAAGATTATGAATAGCATGCTCAAGAAAAGCATCCTAGGATTGGTAAGGAGCTCTTGAGGCTTAAGAAGAGCTTCCTCAGATTTTTAATGTGCTCCTTAGGCTCAAGAATAGCATGCCAACACTCCTAATGACATTTGTAATGAGCTCCTTAAGTTTAAGAAAAGTTGCTGATGAGCTTCCTAAGATTAAGTAGAACAAGCTGAAATTGCTAATAAGCTCCTTAAGTTTCAGAACATCATGCTAACATTGCTATTAACCTCCTTAAATATAAGAAGGGCATGCTAAAATTGTTTGTGAGCTTCTTAAGCTTGGGAAGAGGATGCTAAGATTGCCAATCAGCTTCTTAAACTGAATGAGAGTTAAGTAGAGTTTCTGATCATGTCATTAAGCTTAAAAAGACTTACCTTACCCTCAACATTAGACTTGGACTCTAGTTGTCAATATCCCTCAGCTGTCTCTGACAACTTTCTGATACTGCAGTACTTTTTTCTGGCATGTGGACCATGTCTAGGTTAGAACCCACAATCCTTCCAATGTTACTTCCAACTGAAAATGGTATGTAGAACCCACAAGAACTGGAAGGGCACAACACATAAGCTGGAGCTGATGATTCTTACTCTTAGTGTTACATTCAGAAATCCTTCCAACATTACTTCTCACATTTTCTAACATAGCACTATTGTAGCCTACAACCTCTAGTTATTATTCACCTCTTAGAATGAAATTTGACACTTAATGAGATTTCTCATGAATTCTTTTTTCATAAGAAGAGCATGCTTAAATTCCTAATAGGCTCATGAAGCCTAAAAAGAGCATGTTAACATTGTTAACAAGTTCATTAAGCTCATGAAGAAATTGCAAAGATTCTTAATGAGATTGCTAATGAGCTCATTAAAGTTAAGAGGGGCAAGGTATAAATGCTGATAAGCATCCTAAGCATTGAAAGAGCTTGCAAAGATTGCTAATGAGCTATTGAAGCTTGATATGCCCTAGGTGGATCTACACCTAAACACTAAGGAAAAACCCATATCAGCATCTAAATTATGATATTAGTGAAGACAGCTAGCTATGACAGGACAGAATACAACAATAAAGTCCTAAGTACTGGAGAAAATGGGCTAGCTAGAATGAAGGAAAACATGGAGTGCAGCAGCGCTGAATATAGCACCAGCATTCAGAACCCAGGGGGAACCAATATGGCTAAGCCATAACTGAGAGCAGCTATAGTACAGCCAAACTGAAGTGACAGTGGTGTTTGTTTGGCTTCAGACATGAGCCCTAACAGCCACACACAATGAAGGAATAAGAAACATAGGAGAACATCACACAAAAATGGAACATAGGGATAATCATATGCAGATGGAACATAACATAATATTAAAATGGAATATACAGGCCTATGCTACATCAGTAAGAAACCTACAAGACACAGATGGAAGATAAGTAAGAGAGACACAAAGAAATGAAGTGTCAAATAGGTTAGTCAGGCTCCAAAGAAGAGAGCGAAATAGAGGAGAAAGGCTCTGGTGAGACACCATCCCAGAGAATAAATACAAATAAACATGCAATTGCTAGTAAGCAATGCCTGAAATATGAGCAAACCAAAAATCAGGCCAAGAAATGAGCTAAGAATAGCCATCCAGGATGAGATAAAAGCTCAAGGATAAGGAAGGACAAAAACAACAGGGATTTTGCCCCTGTTCTCTCACAGCATTATCTGCAGTGACAGGCCCATCAGCTCCTGCAATGCTAAGTCAGAGAGATGAGCAGATTCCAGTTTGGTTTCAAAGTCAGAAGTGCTAGCTAGAGTTAGCAATTTGAGAGAGAAAACCACCCTATACCCTAATCTAAGAGAGTGACAAACTGAGCACCATATAACAAAGTCAAGGACTAAGTCCTTTGAGTTGTGTTAGTGATTTGAGAAGCCTGAGGGAAAGGAAGACCATCCCTTTTGGCTTAATTAGTAAAAAGTGCAATTTCAGGAAAAAGGAAGACCATCTCCTAGGATCTTCACCCAAAGACAGAAAGAAGACCACTGCACTTTGGGGAGTTAAAGAGGGAAAGGAAGACCATCCCTAGTTATTTTTTAAAGAGACCATTAGTATTTACAAGGGAAGGAAGACCACCCTTGTAGATCTACACTTAGAACAAAGTGACCTTGCAAGCTCTAGAGAAAGGAAGACCATCTCAAAGAGTTATAGCTAGATAAGTGAAAAGGAAGACCACTCACTGTATCTAGCTAGCATAGTGTCAGACATCATTTTACTTTACCTTGTGCATTTTGTATCACATTTTCAAATACAATCTCATTTCAGACTTGCCCCCAACAAACTTAAGAGGTTGTGACCAGTCTGTAGGGCAGCAAAACAATTATATTGGAACCCTATCCTACAGACTACATTTCCTTTTCAAGCTCATGAACTTGCTAAGAATCCTAATGAGCTCCTTAAGGTTAAGAAGAACCTCCTAAGCTTCCTAAGGAGATTGCTAATGAGCTCCTTAAGTATAACAAAAGCATGCTGAAATTGCTAATGAGCTCCTTGAACTCAAGAAGAGCATGCTAATGTTCCTATTGAACTCTGTCAGCAGTACTTCTCAGTCTCCCACACATTCCTAGGGAGTCTGGTGGACTCCACAGTACTCCACAGTACTCCACAGGACTAAAGGGACTAAAGGGAATTCTCATACTAATAAGGACAGTCCTGTACTTGAATTGTTTTTGTTCTGGAAATGCTGACTTGCATTGTATAATTTATTATATAATTTTTATTTTATCTACTTTATTACTACTAATACATTGAAGGATTAAAACATATAATAAAGGATTAAAAATTAAAAACTAAAAACCACAACTAAAAGAATAAAAAAGATCTTGTTATCAAGGGAGAGGATGTTTTATAGTGGTGAGGGCCAATTTCATGGTTGTGGAAGGTGACTTCATGGTGGGAAGCAGTTTTGTAGTGGGTGGGGTGATTTTGTCACAGTAGGAGGTGATTTTATGGTGAGCAGGGTGCTTTTGTGGTGGGCAGGGTGTTTTGTGAAGCAGTTTTGCAGTAGCAGGGGACAGTTTTGTGGTGGCTCAGGCATTTGCAGTGGGATGGTTTTTGTGTGTGTTGGGATGATGGGGTACTTCCAGTGGTAGTGAGGTAGCATTGGGGGTGGGTTAGGCATTTTTCACTGAGGTGGAGCAGCTTTTGTGTGTGACAGGGGGTTTTCATGCATAATGGACAAGATATATATATAAAGGTGTCTGACATTATACTAGCTCAATGTAGTGAGTGGTCTTCCTTTTCACTAATCTAGCTGCAGACTCATTGAAATGGTCTTCCTGTCTCCAGAGCTTTCAATGTCAATTTATTGTAAATAGGGATAAGGTTCTCCTCAATATAAAATTCACAATTCTTTAAGGGTAGTCTTCCTTCCTGTGTAAATGCTAATAAACTTTCTGAAATAGATGGGGTGATCTTCCTTTCCCTTATTTTCCCCAAAACACCATTGTCTTCCTTCTGTCTTTGGGCAAAGAATCTAGGAGATGGTCTTCCTCTCTCCTAAAACTGCACTTTTCACTAATTAAGTCAGGGAGGATGGTCTTCCTGTCCCTCAGACTTCTTAATTTGGTAGAATAGACTTAGGACTTGGTCCTGAGGCTTTGTTGTATGGAACTTGTTTTGTTGCTCTCTTTAAATAGTGTATAAGATGATTTTCATTCTCAAGTATCTAGCTCTAGCTAAACCATATAACTTTAAAACAGAACTGAGATTAGCTTTTATCTCTTGACTTAGCACTGCAGGAGCTGAGGAGCTTGTCACTGCAGATTGTGTGATGAGAGAACAGAGGCAAACTCCTTGTTAGTCTTTCTCTTTCCTTGTCCCCAGGTTTTCATCCTATTCCAGGTTGCTATTTTTAGTCAACTCACTGGGTAGGTATTTGATTCACTCACATTTAAGAGATTAAAATTCTTAGCAAGCTCTTGTTAAGCATCAGCAGATGATTAGGAATATAGGCATGCTCTTTCTAACTTAAAGAACTTAATATAAATCTTAGTATGCTCATTTAAAGCTTATGGAGTTTATGAACAATGTTAGCATGCTCTTTTGAGGCTTAAGCAGCTCATTAGCAATCTCAAGAGGAATCTTAGCATCATTGTCATAAAAGCTTCAGGAGCTCATCAAACATCTGAGCAAGCTCTTCTTAAGCTTAAGTAGCTCATTAGTGTCAAGTATTGTTCCTGAAGGCAGTTAGGAGACCCTACTAGGTGCAGACAGGAGATAAGTAAGAGAAATACAAATGGACAAGGTGTCAGATATGTAGTTAGGCTCTGAAAAAGAGAGTGAAATAGAAGAGAAAGGCACCAGTGGGACACTATCCCAGAGAATAAATACAAATAAACATTTGATCTCTAGTAAGAAATGCCTGGAATATGAGTGAACTAAGAACTGAGCCAAGAAATCAGTTAAGAATAGTCATCTAGGATGGGATAAAAGCTCAAGAATGAGGAATGAGGAAAATAACAGGGATTTTTCCCCCATTCTCTTATAAAGTGATCTGCAGTGACAAGCTCTTCAGCTCCAGCAACACTAAGTCAGAGTTATGAGCAAATCTCAGTTTAGTTTCAAAGTTAGATGTTCTAGCTACAGCTAGTATCTTAGGAGTTAAAACCCCCTTTATACCTTAATCTAAGAGAGCAACAAACTGAGTACTATACAAAAAAGTCCAGGGCTAAGTTTTCAAGTTGTGTTAGTGATTTGAGAAGTTGCAGGGACAGGAAGACCATCCCATCTGAGTTGATTTATAAAAAGTGGAATTTCAGGAGAAAGGAAGACCATCTCCTGGAATCTTTACCAAAAGACAGAAGGAAGACCACTTTGCTTTGAGGAATTAAAAGGGAAAAGTAGACCATCCCTGGTTAGTTTGAGAGAGACCATCAGTATCTGCAAGGGAAGGAAGACCACCCTTGGAGATTTAAAAGATTATATTGAGAAGAAGCCTATCTACACTTAGAATGAAGTGACCTTGCAAGCTCTAGAGACAGGAAGACCATCTTGACAAGTCTGTAGCTATATTAGTTAAAAGGAAGGCCATTCACTACCTCTAGCTAGCAAAGTGTCAGACATATTTTATATCATAACTTGTGCATCTTGTGTTGCATTTTTGAATACACTCTCATTTCAGACTTGCCCCCATTGTCAAGAACTTGCTTTCCAGGATATAGCCCAGAGGGTCTGGGCAGATAGAGTATGCAAGGTTACCAGGGAGACTCTGGACACTCTGGGTAAGAGAGTCAAGATGGGCAACAGCTTCAGCTTATGTGCTGTGCCTCCTTTGTTCCTAATGCCCAGTTTACAGATAACAGTGAGTGAGTTGCTTCAGGTATAATGATGGTTGATACTCAACTTCCTGACTAAAGATTTGGTCAGGAGTGATCTCCAGAGACCAGACATCTTGTTGAGTGCATAGTGCAATAACAAGACAGATAATAACAAGTAGAGATGAGAGAGGATGATTTAGAGGTAGCTAGAGATTGTAAGATGTTGAGGACAATATAATTAACAAACTGAAGTACTATGATACTTTCAAAGTACTTAAATGTTTAGAAAGTCTAAGTAACCAGAGTAATATGCAGAACACTATAATGTCACAAACTGGTCTTCTGGGATATAGCCCAGAGGTTCTGGGCAGATAGAGTACATTAGGTTACCAGGGAGAGACTCTGGAGATGCTGGGAATATCTCCAGGAAACACATTCGAGCACTACCAGGGTAAGGGAGTCAAGATGGGTGACAGCTTCAGCTTATGTGCTGCACCTCCTTCATTCCTAATGGCCAATTTACAGATGAACATGAGTGATAAATGGTAGTCAATACTCAACTTCCTGACCAGAGTTTTGGTCAGGAGGGATCTCCAGAGACTGGAGATCTTGTTGAGCATGAAGTACAACAACGAGAAGGATAATATGAGTAGAGATGAGTGAGGATGATTTAGAGGTAATTATTCACTAGTTAGAGACTAGTAGAGGTGTTGAAGACAATATAATTAACAAACTGAAGTACTACAATACATTTGAAGTACTTAAATACTAGAAATCTAAATAACCAGAGTAAATACACATAGCACTATGATAATACTCATGCAATGGAGAAGTAAGTGGGTTAAGAGATAGAGAGCTTATGACAAGGGCTAAGGAATACTGAATGTTAACACAAAGAGATATATAATGAAAAGTATAGTGTGTGTGGCTGAAACAAAGTAAGTATGAAAATGGAAATGGACTGGAGTAAACCTGAGTAAACCTGGAGATGAGCAGGAAGTTGGGAGAGTGTTGGGATTGATTGTGAGCAGTGCAGAGATGGCATGTGCTGTGCCATACAGGGATATGACAATATTTCCCCCTTAGCAACAAACCCTTGAGTTGCTTGGAGGGTTATTGTGGCTGTGACATGTTTAGCATTGACCATGATAGTGTAATCAAGTTTAAATTTTCAAAGTTCAACCACCACCACTAACATACCAGCCTAATGCCAAATTCTTGCCAAGAATGTCTTCTCAATCCAAAATTGCTCAGTGCCAGGCTCTTTTGGAAGAGAGACAACATGAACATGCAGAAGAAGCAAGATGAGTGGTGGAAGAGTTACATATTCATGCTGAGGAGGTGAAAAGACTAGAGGAGGATTGCTTACACATCAAACAGGAGGAAAATGCTGAGCTTGCACATCTGAAGGCTGAAGGAGAACAATTAGCATATGAAGAAGAAGAACACAAACATAGGGAGGCACAGATGGCAAGGGAGGAGGCTGAGCAAATTGTGAGGGAAAGGGACAAGGCAATTGCATGCAGAAAGGCTGTGATGGAGAAATGATGCCAGGTGTTAGCAGAAAAGGAGGCAGCTAAGAAAGCAGCAGAGAAGTTTGTGGCAGTGGAGAAGGCAGCAGCAACAGCAACAGCAAAGGCAGGAACATCAACAGGGGTGACAGCTGGAGTAGTGGAGCTACCAGGGACCTTGAGACTGGTGTGGAAAATGGGGGCAACAAAACCAGCAGAAGCAGGGGGTAAGCCTAAGGTGAGCTGGAGATTCTTCCAGTGAACTGGAGATGCTGATGACTTGTCTAGAGAAAATATACTAAGCTGTTCATAGGGGTGAGTGGTTATTATAATGCTCTTATTTTGCTAATCATAATTTTTTGTAGCCAATGAAGACTGCAGTGCCCAAGAAACAAAGGGTAAGGGTGTCATACAACAGCCCATCAAATGCAACAAGACCTCTGGGCCTGAACACAGCAATGACAATGTCAGGGTGATGGCCCATCCAAAAAACATAATGTCAGAAATTACCTGGACACACATCTGTGGGGCCAACAGGTGCAAAGGTACATGTGCAGGGAGAGGGAGAGCTGGGCACCATTGGGTGACCACATGTGCTATGAGTGTGCAAGGTTGGCTGAGAAGTGCTCACTCATCAACAGCACATCAAGGAAACAGAAGGCCAAAAACATGGGTAAGGCAGAGTCACTGAAGAAGGCAAGGGTGGAGGAGGTCTCCAGGATGGATCTGGCTCTCCTCTGGGAGATTTCATGGGAGCTAATACATTGGAGGGCATCCTGCAACTCCATTGTGAGGTGAGCAAGAAGCTACTCCAGGGGCAGGCTCAGATCATTGCTAAGCTCAACAGTCTGGACAAAAAACGTGGGGCAGTTTCAACATACTTCAAACATATTAGCTACAATTCTGGTATGATTGCCAACTACCAGATGGAGTGAATGATCCAAGTCTTGAAGGCACAAGAGCAATGCAACAAGCAGTTGGGTGTGTGGGCACCTGGAGAACCTTCCAGTTACCAGATGTGCAGGGCAACTCCTGAGGATCCTGAGGAGTACTACCACCTGCAGATAGAAAGGCCCAGACTATGGCAAACGCCAGAGGAGGACAACAACAAGGTGTAAATAATAGGGTAGGGAGTGAAGTAGGGGGTAAATGGGAACTTGGGAGGACCCTTGTCCCTAAGTGTTGTATATAAAATTGTTTGTATCTTGGAACACAAATTTTTTGGACTATAATATGAGTTTGAAAGAAAATGAAAAGAATAAAGGGAAACTGAGTGATCAGCTGGAGATTCACTGGAGACCAGCAAATCTTGCATAAGTGAATAATATAGCAAAGTTGAAAGAAAAAGAAAACTTTCTATGAGGGTGACCAAGGACCTGGTTTGTTAGGGTACTTGGCATAGAAGTCAGCAATAATTTCCGGGGCATTACCCAATTCTGTAGCTAATAACCAGGATGTTTCTTCATCAGTACCTTCATAACCAGCCCATTTGACCCAGTACAAAAGATTACAGTGTTGATGTCAATGACCAATCTTGGTGTCTAGAATTTCAGAAATTTCATATTCAGGTTTGCCTTCTACCAGAACTGGAGGTAAGGGTGATTGAACATGGTTGGGAATAGTGTTAGGGATAACAGGCTCAAGTTGGGCTACATGGAATACTGGGTGAATAGCTTGCATTGACTCAGGTAACTGGAGTGTCCAGGAGTGGCTTCCAGCTTGTGCAATAATTTCAAATGGTCCAAGATATTTCTCTGAGAACTTCTTGGTCAGGCACATATTACAAATAAATTCAGCCTTTAGGAAAGCTTTGTCTCCAACCTTGAAATCAGGTGGTTTAGTTCAACAAGCATCAGCAGGACCTTGATATGAGTGCAAGCACTGATTAAATTGTGTTTGGGATGGATAGTGATGTTAGGATGATGTCCTTTGTTGGCAAAAAATGGTGAAATGCCTGTGGTTGCACTAGGGGAATTGTTATATGCAAATTCAGTGAGAGGGAGTAGTTCAGCCCAATTGTCTTGTTGATAATTGCAATAACTCCTAATATATTGTTCCAAGGTTTGATTAATGCATTCAGTCTGTCCATTGCCTTCTGGGTGATAACCAGATGTGAAATGTAATTCCATATCCAGAGCCCTTCCAAGAGAGCAGAAGAAATGGGAGAAGAACTCAGAGCCCCAGTCTGATGTAACATGCTTGGGGACTCCATGCTTGGAAAAGACATGCATAACAAAGAATAATGCAAGCTGAGCAGAAGTAATGGTGACATTTGTAGGGATGAATATGCCTTGCTTAGTGAAGTGGTCAATGATTACAAGGATAGAATCAAACTGGAGGACTCCAGTAATTTCTCAATGAAATCCATTGAGATAGAATTCCAAGGCTTCTCTGGTATAGGGAGTTG
>JASFDH010000131.1:0-34956 GCA_036937195.1 Nidularia pulvinata | reverse complement strand
GAGTACTGATATGGCCTTGCAGTAAAATCCCATTATTGTGAAGAATTATACCAATGGGTTATGTTTACAAAAAGTAGCAAGATGCTACAATTCAGATAAAACTAAGGTAATTCTATATCAAAGTCTTGAAATAAAGGCTATACTGAGATTATAGGAAGCAACTTTCAATGCTTTATATAATATAACAAGGCCTTATCGGTAACATCACACTTTTAGCTGAGTTTAAACTCTCTCTGGAAATATCTTTCACATTAAATTTTCCTGATGAGTTACTCTTAGCAGCACTATCACTCATTTGTCGCTCATTCAAGTTTCGCTCTCGGCCTTATCTTATGTCTCTCACAATATGAACAAAATGGTGTTCCTGTGATCGAAGACTAGTTTAAGTTTAGTTTCCACAACGTGAAGCTGCCTTTATCATAACCTGCATCCGGCCAGGCTCATTGGGCATATGAGCGCGAGGAAACGGGCATATCGGGAAACCTATAGACCAACCTTAGTTAGATTCCAGATAATACTGGCGCATGCTAGAAATGGATATTACTTCGGCGCATCTTCACCATCAAAAATATGGTTATGTCTTGGACATATTTTCGTAGTGCTAAATTCTCCATGGAATATTCATGCGTTCGTTCGGTTTTCATCACCCACGAATCGTATACTCGGTTTTGAAATATGTATGTTTCCATTTATACCATTCCTTTATCCTCTACCCTGTCAAAGAATTTTAACGCCTCGCCCCGTAGTAGATTACAGTTTTACTAAAAATTCACGACAAATCCGTCTCAAAAATACCTGAGTGGTTCGCCTATGTCGTGCCGCCATCACCGCGTGGCCTGGAGCATTGTAGAACTTCCCACATTATTTATAACTCCGGAGCGTCCTTTGGGAGGGAATTCGACTGAATCGGTAAGGTGATTCATTCCCTTGAATCTTATATAACCGAGTTTCCGCCCCACTAATGTCTAGTCTAGATCTCTGTTTCCTCCCAGGCTGTGGTGGCGGACGTGCTAGTGCATTTATAATCTCTCATTTTTACTTTCCCCCTTCCCATACGGACCCCTTGCAAAATTGTCACATAATGATCGACAGTCAGAAGATAGGATCTGCTTGGCTCTCGAAATTCGCGAGTTCACTTGAATCAGGGGATCCTGAAGATGCTGGATCGTGTTTTCTACAGGACGGCTATCTGCGAGATGTGCTAGCATTCGGGTGGGACAGTCGGTCGCTGAAAGGTCCCCAGAAGATCTCATCTTACCTTGAACCCGCTCTGAAGTCGGTGGGCGCGACTGGCTTTCAACTTGACGACGCTCCTGGATTATCGCCAGAATATGGGCCTATCTCACCCGCTACTGTAGCCTTGTGCTCCGGGTTCAAATTCACCACCAAGTTATCACATTGTAAAGGCTACTTCCGCCTTATCCCAGATAGTTCCGGAGAATGGAAGGCGTTGAGTGTGTTTGTCATGGCTGAAGACTTGAAGAACCATGAAGAACGCAGTCGTGAAAAGGGTGTATACGGCGACCATACGATCAGTTGGGTGGATGTTAAGAGGGAAAGACGGGAGGCTATTGAGAAGAATCCTTACGTTTTAATCGGTCAGTAATTCTATTTCTAACTATTCATGCCTACGCTCTTCTCACTTTATTTACAGTGGGAGCAGGTCAAACTGGTCTGAATATTGCCGCTCGTTTCAAGCAAATGGATATACCGACGCTTGTAGTGGATAAGAATAAGCGAGTCGGCGACAATTGGAGGACAAGATATCCCACTTTAACCTTACATACCATAAACACTCACCACACCAGCGAGTATTATTTTTTCGGATTTCTTCTACTCTGCCTCTTACCTACATTTTTAGTGCTATATCAGCCATATCCTAAGAACTGGCCTATATATACGCCTCGCGATAAACTGGCTGATTGGCTGGAACAATATGTTGAATCGCAAGATCTGGTCGTCTGGACTGACTCTCCTCTGCTTCCGGGGCCGAAATACGATGAAGACACGAAAGAATGGACCGTATTTATCAGCAAAGCCGGAAACCGGATTCAGTTGAATCCAAAACACATAGTCATTGCGACCGGTACACTTGGATTGCCTCTCATCCCCGACATTTCTGGTCGGGATTTATTCCGAGGAATTGTCTTCCATGGTTCCGAGTTTCAGGGTGCCAAAGCATTCAAAGGAAAACGAGTTGTTGTTATCGGTGCGGGGAACACATCTGCAGATATATGCCAGGATGTCGTATTCAATCGCGCAAAGTCGTGCACTATGGTCCAACGATCGAGTACTTGTGTTATTTCTATCGAGACCATCAGCGAAGCCCTCGCCCACGGCTGGCCAGAAAATGTCCCAACGGACATGAGCGACTTTAAATTCGCCTCCATCCCATTCCACTTGTTCCAAAAGCTGCTGAGTGAAAATGCCGACCAGCGGTGGGAAATCGAACGGCAGATGCACAAGGGCTTGAGGGAAGCTGGGCTGGACGTCAATTTGGGGCCGGGAGACGCCGGAAACTTTCCACTGGTATTCCTGAGATCTGGAGGTGCGTGTACTTCAAATATGTTCAGAGACATCCAACCTGACTAATGAGAATTTTAGGATACTGTACGTAATTAATGCTATCTTATGCGATTCTAACTGTCCTGACGTTAATAAAAGGGCTCGATGTAGGATGCGCCAAATTGATTAGCTCTGGTCAAGTCAAGATTAAACATGGCGTCGAGGTAGCGAAACTGACCGAAGATTCCGTCATGTTCACGGATGGCTCCTCTCTTGAGGCTGATGTAGTTATCTTCGCGTGCGTACAGGAGTCTTCATCAAGTCAAAATAGTTACTCACACCTTTAAAGCACTGGGTACCGGAACATTCGCGACTCCATGAAGGACCTTCTTGGAGAGGAAGTGGTTTCACGCACCAAACCAGTCTGGGGTGTGGATGAAGAAGGCGAGCTGAACGGGTGCTATCGACCTTCTGGCCATCCAGGGGTGGGTGCACTTCCTTATACCGCAGTTGATGACATGAGGTGACTAATGAAAATGCGCAGTTGTGGTACGGGGCAGGAGACTTCTTCAACTCTCGGTTCTCGTCAAAGCAACTGGTGAGGCACTGGATTGTGAGGTTCTTTCAGCATTATAATCCCGGCTTATACATGCATTTGTGTAGGCCATGACTATAAAAGCCGCTCAACTAGGGCTTGCAAAGCTTTAGATACATATAAGCGATATTCTAGGATAAGGGTGCTTTTCTCGGGTGTCAGACCAGTTATCTATTTTGGGAGCTGCTGTTGGTTGTTGCTCGTTATTCTTTTATTTCTTGTCGTTATACAGCGTCCTTGGGTGGCTGTGTCTACTGTATTTGTCACGATAGAAAGTCATGTGCTGAGATCCCTTGTGTAAGAGTAAACGCCCACAAGGATCCACGAAGGCGACAGCAGCAGTCTTCACACAATCGTCCTGATCCGTCGTCCTGAGGCTCGCCCTTGTAAAAAATGCGTTCTTCTGTTTATCACACAATAGCTGGCAGTGTTGTAACTGCATAATTGGCGGATATGCTGTATGATATTTCGCTGGTTAACCTAGCCACTTGCTCTCGAGCACCCGACACCCTGCAACAGAGGGCTTATTCTACCAATCACCTGTAACCAGTGGCTCATCTCCTTGGATGAGTATTCTAAATATGGTTTACAGCTATCACGGCATTCTAACTTGTTATTTGTCTTCACGGTCGACGAGTCCTTTCCAGTTGTCTGGGCAGAAAACTGGCGCATTGTGCCACTTTCTGCTGTTGGACTCTGCAGTTTAAATGCGGTTTATGACTCGGGGAAATCGATATATAAGTAGGAGTTTGATTGACTTGTACTCTATCTACTCTCAACACACACTACCTACCCTCGCTGCACACACAAGACACTGATGCCTCGCCTGTGCTTCTTCAAGCGTCACTCTGCTGCTAGGCCCCATTTTCCTGTACTACCTCGACGGGCCAGAAGGGAGCGTCTGTACCAGGAACGTGAGTACTTATTTCTTTACACTCGTACTCAATGAGATTCATGCTCTCTCAGCATTATACAACCTTCGTGGGACTTTCTCAGTTATATGGCCACCAGGTTTTGAGGGACCGCCCGTAATGGAGCTTGGTTATCAGCCTTGGCAAATCCCCCAAAGTCAAGCACAGGTAGTTCTTCCTCAGTATCGCGCGTCATCACCTGTATACGCTTCCCAGTACCAGGCACCACAATCTGCCGATGATCCTTGGGCTGCTCAACTTCATCCAGAACTCAATAACCCGCCCGAGATTTTTCCCCATCTTGATTGGGACATTGGCTTCTTCCCTTCGTCTGCAAAGTGTAATAACTCTAGCTGGTATAATTACGCAGCGTTTTTGCAACAGGCGACGCACCCGAATTGCACGAGAATGCTTATTTATTGTGATCATCCTGCTGTGCGGAACTTCCTGAATAACAGGCCGATCGAAGTTACAGGACGCTATGGGTACTCTATCGTCGTTGAAGATGTGTTGAATGCGATACATAATTATTTCCAAATACCGATGACCAGCGCGGACTTCCAGGAGAAATCTTTCTCGGAAGGATACCAGATATGGAATTCATTCTACGCACGATACGGAGTGCCAAAGGAGTCTCCTCACTTGGGGTGCTTCGACCAACGTCGCGGACCACTAAGGCTTGATGCTCTCCTTGGCTGTACTCGTTTTGCTGGAATACATCTCAAGAGTGTACATGGAACTACATTTGAAGTTGACCTTCAGCTCCGTTGATTTGGAAAAAAAATCTTGAAAGACTGACACAAATCTCTCATGCCCCAGCTCTCGTTATGGGCTATTTTGCCAGCTGCCATAATCAAGGACGTTAACTTAGTACCAAACGTTGCTTCATTTCGCATATAATCGGGTTTCTTCATTAAGAGTTGCTCCAATAGCATCGAAATTATGTGTTTACTTCGAGTACTATATTATTCTGCTTGTTATTTTCGATGGACTTGCGCACTCACTCTACCAATACCCAAATGTCAACAAATTATTAATAATCAATTATGATATTTCCCTGATGTTCCCACGCTTAGTTTTTCCCCCACCGTCAGCATCCGCGATGACTGCGCATTTACCGTCACCACCATCTCTAGACCTCACCTTGGTGATCTTCCTCGCCATTACGCTAGTCAATCTTACCGCTGCAGCAATGAACATACGCTTAGCCAGGGTTCGTGCGCTTGACCCCTGATCTCCAGCACGGCGACTATTATCGGGTGCCAGATCACCGTCGCTGCCCGCCGGAACCCGTGCTCACGCTACATTCAGTATAGGTAGACGACCTCATGGGCATGCAAGCTACCAATTTGCAGAATCTACCTGAAAACTATGTCATGAAGTTTTGTACGTATTGCCATCTTCCGCTGACTGCCGTCGATGCTGATCGGGTGTCTTTTGCGTCCCGCTACAGGGATATACCATGCTATGACATGGCCACAGATATCCTTCGTCGCGGAGGATCACAAGGGGCGAATTGTGGGATATGTACTGGCGAAGATGTGAGTGCCTCGCTGTTCTCGGGCGCGTCCTAATGCTGCCTGCAGAGATGAAGAATCCGGGGAGAAGGGCGATGAGATCCATGGCCATGTTAATTCGATATCGGTCCTACGGTCATACAGACGTCTTGGGTTGGCTAAAAAGCTCATGCTTCTTTCGCGTGCGTTGTCATACCCCATCATATTCCGGGTCATCGCTCACATGTCTCTCGCCCTCAGAGGAGGCCATGGCATCTGTGTACAACGCCTCCTATGTCTCCCTCCATGTTCGACAATCGAATAAAGCTGCAATCGCGCTGTACCGAGATACACTCGGTTTCGAGGTGGCGGAAGTGGAGAAGAAGTATTGTAAGTTTCTGTTCGAGCATCACATTGAATAAGGCCAGTATCCTAAACACTTTATCAGATGGCGACGGTGAAGATGCGCTCTCCATGAGGCTATCGTTGAAAAGCTGATGGAGTGGCCCATGTGGGAGAGTCGGAGTCTGTTGAGAGGACCAAGCCAACACAAATTCTTGTCCTATATCTTACACGTCCTTGTTGACTGGTTACCACAAGTTCATAACAACAAACAAGTAAGTGTAGGAACCGTGGTTATTGTATTCAACAGGTATATCTAGGTTGTATTCTCGCGTAATACGATGTCTCCTCGCTGCCTTGACCACCTACTTTCTACCACCTTGTTCATCATGAAGCTGCTACGAAATTCATTCTCCCCAGCCCAGCAAGAGCTTAAGCCTCTTATCCCTATCTCTTTGCCCATGGCCCTCCAACCATACAATCGCAAACCACCCCCGTCTCCCTCTTCCAAGCGAACTAACAGACAACGAACCGAAGGATCTTCAGAAGTGGAGCTACTCGAGCCCGGGTACTCCCCTCGTCGGCGAACAAGGGGCGAATTTGCCTGTCCTCCAAAGTCCGTCCTTAAACACGGATACGTATGGGGAAAGCAGAACCCGAAAGCGCATCAAAGGATGAACCCGGTGAGTGCGATCCTGCGATGTTTTATGGCCCTCTCTCATAGACATCTTTTGGACACGCTGTAGAATCGCCCAGACCAGGGTGCTCAAGCGGATGGATCAATTCCTCTGGCTCCTGGAGTTATCTGAATCTGATGATGCATGAATCTTCGGATATCTCGTAAAGGAGATTCTACCCAATTCCTTATATATGCTATGTTTCTTCTGGATCTTTATGGCTATAATGCTACAATCTATCGCTTTAATTTTTCTTTAATTTATGGAATACCCGGGCCACATTCATGCTTGAGTTACATAACTATGTGCGCCGCCCGCAGGTTTTTGGAGGAACGATAGAAGCTTGTCATTTGGTTATCGATTGCTTGTTAATGAGGGTTCAACGTTCAGGAGTAGATTTGTTGTTAGGCTTGCGCAGGTTGTGCTTCGCTTCTTTTAGCATCTAGTGGGTCTTCTGAGCATTTTTCATAGCGAAGCGTGTTTCTGATGTGATTCGTAAGCTTCAGGTTACTTTACTTCTATGACCACTCCAATGTGATGGCACTCATTCGCATGTTGCACAAGTATGTTAATAGTGTACGTCCCTCTCAGGCTTCCTCTGGTCCGGTTTCCTCGATTTGAGTATCTCCCGTAAAAACCAGGGAAATTGTTATTATCGGCTAGTGACTCGCTTCCGACAGATGCGGTGTGCGCCCCTCATGCTCCGACTCAGAAATGGAAGGTATATAAATTTTGGTATATATACCACAACTTTACGGGTTGGAAACTTCGCCATTCTCATTCCTCTCTAGTCTTATTTGCTTCATTCCAAGCACACCTTGAGCATCACTTGTAGGTCATCTCGTGATGGCTACTTTAGTGAAAATCCGTCTTCAGCTCCACTTCGAAGCCCATGTAATGGCTCCGATTCAGAGCATCGTAGTTTTGACGGCATATCGAATCCAATTATCATGCCTTCCATCAGTCCGTCCAACTGTCACAACGCGTATTGCGGACCCTCGCCATCTATAACCTAACATGACGATAACGAAGGTGAATTCTACTTCATTATACATGTTCCCAAGAAGACAGAAAGAAAGGAAGAAAAAGAATATTACCTTCAGTGGAACCAACGATGGATCAAAAGCAATTGAACCCGAAGAAAAGATACGAGAAGAAGAAATCGAAGAAGAGGAAGCGAAGAGAAGGAGAATGGAAAAGCAGAAATTTGAATACAGAATGGCGATCCAGAAAATTTTAATCTATAGCAGCATTGCGTTGAAATTTTGGGATTACAATTCGACGGAGATGAGAGGAAAGAAGGGGTCAAATATGACGGAAAGAGGTGGATGGAAGATACATCAAAACATGCACTTGAAATTTATACGTCGGAGGACTTGCTATTCTATTTAGAGTCCTTTCCAATCTGGTATGTTTGAATGAACCGACAGTAATTTCGTATTGGAGTCAGTGGACTGCTGTATTTTTCCTATGAGTTGTTCAACACAGTGCTATACATGACCTATAGCTATGTGCGCCACAATCCTTTGTGTTATTCAATTACCTAGGGATCCGAGTCCAGCTCAATTTTCAGCCCAGCTTTCAATTTTATCAAGTTCACCTTTCACAATTTGTAGCTGTAAGTGCCATGTATGGCCATGCCGTGTAAAAGCAGAAGGAATTGTTGATAATGGTCGCCTCATCAGTTCCGATGGATTGGACAAGTGCTAGTGCTACTTGAAGATCCCCACAGTCTGTCACAATTCAGGGCCAGTAATACTTGCAGCTACAAGCAGGTTCATAAGCTCTATGATACAAGACCGACAGATACAAGGCCGGCATCTCAAGCTATGTAGTATATATATGCGTAGATGAAACAAATGTTTGAGGTTAAAACATACGTGTCCATTCATCGAACGAATTTGACCCAGCAGGAGTAAAAGTCGTTGACATTTTATGGTTCTTCTGTTGAGTCTTGAGACATACATACATTGATGTCATTCTGTAGGTGACTACCGAGAACCGTCAATATAGCAAATTTTGGATTGCTGTCGGAAAATGGGAAAATACTGCGATTTGCTTGAACTTTAACGACAGACAAATGAGTGCCTCCAGAAACAGAAGCCACGCCTAGGTCCTTCTACTGAACCTGCCTTATTCATCCCAAGGTAGTCCTGTACAAGGATAGCCAAAGTAGCGTATATTGAATGGTGGGTGAAATCACTGACTATAGCCCTTTCAGCGATGCCAAACTACTGGGATGAAGAATTGGTTTCACCTACGTGGAAAGGGAAGCCTGCACATTAAACAACGACGGATGAAAAGGCCCATATTATGAGGACATACGCATAGTCTCAATATAATACTGGAGGATCGTCAGAATGGACAATAAGAGTATTCATTCCTATCAGCCGAATAAAGGAGTTTCTGTACAATTATTCTAGCGCGCTTGCACTCACATACTTGGATTGAAAGGATCAAACGAACATAAAGCGCAAGCCTGGTGCAAATGTTGTTGGCCAGAATGCGGGGTTGATATATTAAATCGAGCTGCAAAATGCATCAAAAATTATTAATGATAGCACGTGTACTGCGAAGAAGATCTTGATCGTCAGTTAGTTCGTGAAATAAAAATAAAAAGAGACGCCTCGGAAACTGAAGCAACGGCGTCTGTTTTCCCTCGGATCCTAGACGGCGATCATTATGAAAATAATCTAGTCTACTGCTAAGTTCCAGGTATTTGAAACACCACCCAAGTAAGAAGGTCTCTAAATGCACCAAGGGTAGTGTACTTTCATACAAATATTGCAATGAGCGAGGCCTCTGATGTATACTGGATCCTGAGTCATAATGCAGGCGGCTATCTTCTTAAATGAGACGCATCTAAAGAAGCAGCAGCTCAGAGAAATAGAATTTGGAATACCAGCCGTTTGAATACAAACTTTCTCAGATTCATACTGCTCAAATTCGGAGAACAGGGGCGGGGCTGCGGAGTATCCCAAACGGCTAGAGCCGTACCCAAGGTAGGGTACTGGAGACCTAGAACGAGCCGATGGATGCGGCCGTAGTGCTGAGACCAGGGAGCTATAAGCGCAATCCTCACACTCTATCAGAGGTTCGGATAATCCCTCTATACAGCAAACGTACTATTGCACTTACATGAACTAAGGGAAAGTAGAATCATAACTACACAAATACATGGGCGTTGTGAGGTTCGAGCATCCGGACTTTATCTCTTTGTACGTGCAATTGTAAGTAATGCACTGCAACGATCTGCGCTGCGCTTATTAATCTAGAAAATTGACATTATGCTATAACTTAGAGTCATGAAGTAAATTATACAAAACACACCTTTTGCTGGAATTATTCCAGAAGGCCAGCCAGTGCAGCTAAATTCGCCAGGTTTCGGAGGGTACATACTCCGTGCCGGGTCACCGCGAGTCATCGTTCATGCAGTGCGCGCTTGGAGAACATAGTGGACACGGGAGAACGAACCCAGATTCAGAGGACAGGGGCTCGATCGCATGGCTGTCCGGCACCCGCTTGACTCGGAAGCCTTAGCCAAACAAACGGAGCTGTCAACCACACCTTCCATGCAGAGTCTCCGCATCCGACCCACACGCCCATATACTGTACTGTCCGAAGGAAGGTTGTTGGGAAGGAATACATTGCTAAGTATATCATCTTTCTCTTTGTTGTTTGGCTGGAAAGTTGACTGGCAACTAGAATGTCACGCGTTTGAAACAGCGCCCATATAACCCAGGCTTATCGATGTCGATCTTTCTTCCCATCTATCATCATCTCTGGACGGATACAACAGAATCCTCTACTCTTGCCCTTTTTTCTTTAGTTACTTTTTGCCCGCAGGACTTCTCTTGAACCAAGTGCAGTAGAAGTAGTCTGGTAATGTACCTAAAACCCGTGCAGTCGATGCGAGGGCTGACTTATGTTGAACGTGATAGACTTGCCATTGCCATCACATTTCTCAGTGCAACGAACTGCCAATAGAAGTGTGATATCTCATTCCAACTCATACCAGTCCGCAGCGCCTACTTCAACCCTCATATAGGCGGCTGACAGACACAGCCTGAAATAGTCGCAACCGATCGTTTGCAATCATCCGAATACCAAGGACTGTGTTAGCGAGGTCAGTCGCGTCGTCCATTTTAGCCGCCCGAGACGTATCCATATATAATCCTCGCCAATACATCTGTCAGCTTTTCGTCAGTATCTCTTTAGTACCATGTCTGGCCCCTACGTCTATACGCAGCAAGTCGCGTACGAGCCAACTGTGTATCTTGGGCCCTATTATGATCAGCCTCAACCGTCGCCGTTCATTCCCGAAGCTTCACTGTACCACTCCCCCTATTCCAATCCTACTTCCCTTCCCGGCACCCCACACGTTATACATTCAGGTCTGCCTTCCCCCCAGCTCAACGCTAATAGTGTCCTCTTCCCAGTTTCGTCTCCAACGTATGCTCCAGCATGGGTCACCCCTGACCGTCCGCGCAGACCTTCCTGGCACGCAGGTCTCGATGGGACCCTTCAGGCTCCCTACCGTCACGTTCGCTCCATCTCCAACGGGGCTTACAATCTACCTCAACCTGTAGGATTTGGAGGCTACTGGCCCCCTCCCGCAAGCCCTTACTCCCCAGGGTTCAATCTCCAACCGAACTACCTGTACATTCATCCATGGCTGAACGGAGAATCCCCACGCAATGACTTCATCTTTGACCTCTCCAACCCGGCCTTCACGCCCAGCCGGTACGTCGGCCCTGGACAGACCGTCCTCATCTCGCAGCAAGAATTCTCAGAGCAGGCGACGCACCCACCTGTCACGCGTCTCCGTATCATCTGTGACCTAATCCCGCAGTGGCCCATCGATCTTGCCTATAACCCCCAGTATCTAGGCATGCACGGGATCCCCGGCTCTCCCATTGGCGGCGCTCCGCCGATCACCTTTGGGGACGTCCTGGTCGCGATTCATACGGCGTTGCACCAACGGATAGCGCAAACAGACTGGGCAAAGCTGACCCTGTCGGAGGAAAACGCGGTGGCTAGGGCGTACACGAAGAGGTGCAAGCACTCCGGGAGCTCAGAGATGTTGCTGAGGAACCAGGGCGTGAAGCGAGTTGACTTCTTGCTCGACAAGAGGTGGTTCAGGGGTTTGGTGCGCACGGCGGACGGATTTGAGACGATGAAGTTGATAGTTGGATGAATGATAGGCTGAGGGACTGAGCTCTAAGTCGAAGGGCGAATCTGCTCAGTTCTTCCTCGTATGCGGTCTTGACATCATTCTTATTATTCTCGCTCGAACATAAGATATT
The DNA here is from genome assembly GCA_036937195.1 of Nidularia pulvinata. Lineage (NCBI taxonomy): Eukaryota > Fungi > Basidiomycota > Agaricomycetes > Agaricales > Nidulariaceae > Nidularia > Nidularia pulvinata. The sequence goes on along the minus strand of JASFDH010000131.1, from coordinate 23,124 downwards.
AGATACACTGCACTAATGTATTTTGTAAAGCCTGTAGGGAGGGGGCTTATACCCGTATACCCCGTGCACTTTATCGTGTACCCCTTTATTCTTGTATGTATGTATCGAATGGCAGTATTATTTGTAAAGATTCTAACCTGAGAGCTGAGCAGAGCTGCGAGCATACATTAGCCCAGGTCATTGATAACCTAGGTAGCCGCTGAAGCAGAGCGCTGATACATATAGTTAGAGCACCAAAGAGCAAATTTGAATGTGAATGAACAAGCGCTGGACGTGCGTCGCGATATCGACCAAATCAAGAAGGCGCTTGAGAGGCAGTGAAAGGCTGTGTAAATTTCTGGTCAAATGGGTTGTTGAAGCGCTCACCGGCGGCACCGTAAGCGGCCCAGGTCTAGTAAATATGCTCCCATGTGGCCTTCGGGACTGACGAGGTCATACTCAGGTGCCAGGCCATCCCCGCCATTCCTCGGCAAGCGATCTTAGGCAGAAAACGCCCTTGTTTCAAACCTGCGAAGTTCGTATATGGGCTCATATCACCTGTCGAAAATTGTGGGTATTCTACTCTTTTTAAACCTATTGAGAGTCACTACAGGTCACCAATCTGCCCAGGCTCCAAAAATTATATCCCACCAAGCCCCATGTCAACGTGGTGCCAGATATTCGTACATCCTTTGTGGCTATCGTTCTCACTCAGAAGGCTCTGGCGCTGCTTACTTACTTTGAGTCCGTCATTAAGAATTCAGGAACAAATGTTAGTGAAGATCGTCGTAGCTGTATACACAGTCAAGTGACAAGCTGTGACGCACTACTGTCTGAATATGAACTGGGATACTGCACAGTGCACTAGTCCTTTCGCCTGGTACCTTATTACATCACGCAGGAAGGCTAGCAGAAGTTGTCACTAAGCGTAACTGAGGGCACTTCATATTCCGATGATCGCAGGAAATACTTGTCTAGGACAGGACTTCGTCATCTCTAAGTCCGCGCTAATCTGATATGGATACACGCACTGCGCATGCCCAGGACCATGCGTATGTCTGTACCTCGAAACTTATCAGGCAAGCTGTGCTATACTAAAAGGCACTGGAGCTACGTCATTCTTCCGTAAAATATTCTTGGCATCACCGAACAATCCACTGTTTGAGCAAGTATTGGCCCAGTATCAATCAAATTCAGAGTATTCAATATACATATTCGAAAGCACGCAGGTTTCGGAGCGCGTGATCGAACATAACCCCTTCGAACATTTCAAGTGAGGTGTGGGATATTCATACTATATAAGTTGACATGAATCCCCTACATCGAAGTGTACATCGACTGCTTCCGATTTAAACAGGAGAGAATTCGCCTGTTTAAGAGGCAGCTTACTTTTTGGGGGAAAAGTATTTCTTCTCCACTACTTCTTCTGAGGAATCCAATACTATTCATCCTTTGTTTACTCACGAGAACATAATCTACTGTACTTACCACCAGTACGGAGGTATTACGCCGTCCGTGTATTCGCATATTTAATCATGACATCGGATCATGGCATTGGGAGCATCAAGTTCGGCGATGACAGCGTGTGAAACTCACCTATTTGCTCCTCTAATCACGACTTTGCCAAATCGCTTAAACCACTAATCGATCCAGAACTGTTCAATCTCTTCTGGAGCTCAAACAATGAATTTTGCGTCAGTGCATGGTCAGTTCCAGAGAACCAGCCCAAATAGCGAGGATTCCAATACCGGGGGTTCCAAAGGATGAGGAACATCAATTCACAAATCACGGGCATTTTCACGGCTGTCCCAAGCAAAATATGTGGTCTAAATTATGCAGCCGAAAGTCTTCGTCGACGAACGGCGCCCGAGAGTGACAACGCTGACGCAATTCAACTTGCCCAAGATGTCACTTCCTCCCTGACCAAGAAGCAAAGATCAGGGAGGGGAAGGTATGTCGTCGCAAATCTTGCTGTCAGTGTGATGATCAAATTCCCAGATGTCGTTCACTTAGGACCCCGGACTATTAGTGAGACTAGATTCTGAAATGTGCATTTTTGTCCGGACTAAAAAAGAGGTTCCCACGCTAGTTGACCTCTGATTGAGCGTTTCAGAATATTCCACTTCAAAAAAGGTCTTTTTGAGCCCTCATTTTTTGGCAAAAGTTGTCCGAATTTTGAGATCTACCTCCTAACCGATGATCCGGGGTCCTGTTAACCGGTAATCGTGGCGTAAAACATATCCTGTACAGATGTTGGCATGTATCCGTCCCAACTTGCATCCCTATTTTCGATTTTTGCAATAAGATGACGATATAAAGAAGACTTGATTTCAAGTGTCTATCCCAGGCTACTTCGCTCTGCCGTCTTTGCTTTTCCGTCTATTCACTTTTACTTACATGCTATTCAAACATTTCCTAGCATTCGTCGCCACGTCCACTCTCTCGGTATGGGGCATCCCAGCCACCTCACCGAGAAGGGACGTACTTCTCGACCAAGTCTGTGTGCAAATAGCGAACGCGGTATCTTCTACCAGTGATGTTTACTATACAGGTGAGCCTTTTCGTTGTATGCAGATTATATCGCTCATCTAACACCATACAGGCGAATGGCTATACGACAAGGGCATTTCTCATTGGGCTAGTTCAAGTGCTCAGTTGTCAAAGTGTGTTGTTGAGCCTGGTTCAGCGGCTGATATTGGGATAATTGTAAGGATATCTCTACTTCCTCAAACATCAGTGCGTGCTAAAAGGATATCGGTACACAGCTTGAAATCCTTGGTTCTACAAATACTCCCTTTGCAGTGAGTATCCTCTATCCTATTTAATGATTTCATTAGCTCGAATATCTGAACCCTCACTAGGTAAAAGGCGGAGGTCATGCGTCAAATCCGGGCTTTTCTTCCACCACTGGTGTTCATATCTCCATGTATCGGTTCTCGGAGGTTACCTATGACTCTGCCTCCCAAACCGCTGTCATCGGTGCTGGTTTGATATGGGATGAGGTCTATGCTGCCCTTCAGCCCTACAATGTGAACGTCGTTGGAGGACGCGTCCCTGGCGTAGGAGTCGCTGGCTTTACATTAGGAGGAGGTAATAGCCTATTTCCTGTCCTAATCCTTCATCAGAGCTCATCCTGTAATCTTAGGGTACTCATGGTTGACAAACCAGCATGGCTTGACTATTGATACTGTGACAGCCTTCGAGCTCGTGAAGCCAGACGGAACTGTAGCTACAGTGACTCAATCATCCGATCCCAATCTATTTTTCGGTCTCAAAGTATGCATATTGTTTGCTACAAAGTATATCATCGACTAACGGTATCTTCAGGGTGGATTCAACAACTTTGTAAGATTATACTATATATCTGCGTCTTCTCCCCTTATAATAATGTGTAGGGCATCGTGACCAGGTTCACACTCCGGACCTTCCCTCAATCACAAGTTTGGGTAAGATTGAAATCATGCTATTGGAAAATCACATGTGCTAAAATTCCATATAGGGCGGTCTAATTACTTTTGCTGCTCCGGTTATTCCTCTAGTCAGAGCAGCAACTGCAGCTTTTTCGGCCAATGTTGTCGACCCTAAAGCTGGTATTATCACCACTTACAACTTCATCGTTGGGCAGGTAAACATTATTTTTTCATAAGCTTCTCAATCATTTACTGATTTCCTCTCAGCCTGGAATTGCCCAGCTTATCTTCTATGACGGACCCACCCCTCCTGCGGGAATATTTGATGACTTTTTGGCGATCCCTTATGTTACCAAAGATATAAGCACAAGAAACTTTGGATCGCTCGTTGCCGCATCGCCTGCAAATGCGACTTACGGACAGCGGTAAGTTTTTTGAGAATCTTCTAGTGATTCTACATTTATGTTTGATATTAGCGGAATTTTCAACACTGTCTCCTTGATTCAATATACTCCGACATTACTGGACGTGATTCTCAATGAAACGATTGTGCGTCAACTATCCTATTAGCTCCATATATTTAGATACTTATTTCCACTGTATAATTTAGTTCTGGGGAACCGCACTAAGTCTCAAGACGGGCTCATTTATATCATATGACGTTGAACCGTTTCTTCCTTCCCTATTATCACATAACAGTGCCCAGACAGCTTACCCTCCTGTGCGCTCCCTCGGTCTTCTCCCTTTCAACATCTACTACGCGTGGGCTAGCTCCCTGTTCGACTCTGACTTCCATAATGCTGCTCGTCAGAGCGCCGCTACAGTCTATAATGCAGCCATTGCTGAAGGCCAAGGGGCTATTGTCGGTGCACCGATATATCCTAACTATGCCGTCTACGATACTCCTTTGGCGAATATGTACGGGACTAACGTTCCAGCGCTGCATGCGTTGAAACTCTCAGTCGATCCCAATAATGTTATGGGCCTCGCTGGTGGTTTCAAATTTTAAAGCACTGGTTTATTTCTTCTTTCATTATAAATACCATACGAGTACACATCCTACATCATTCGGGAATATTTTGAACTGACCAGTGCACTGACATTCGCTCTTGTATTTTTTCTTGTTTACAATAACTCTAATTGTGTTAAATTTGACGGGAATCTATCTGACATTATCAATCCTCATTCCCTTTTCTACTTGAAATGTTAATGGTCTTTGAGCGACAATATAATCCAATGTTCAGTGGTCGGAAGATATTGAGCTCTGTAAAAGGTCCACTTTCACACTTCGTAGTCGATTGACGCCAGTGGAAGATACTGACTTAAACTATGTCGCTGTATATGGTGCACATGACGATTTTAGAATTTTTCGTTCTCTATTATATTACACATTGCATGTCGGGTCAAGCAATTGAATAAATATGGATTTGATAGAGGAAGTATACTGCACGGTGACACAGCCGTGTGTGTTAACCGAGAGGATTATGACCAGGTAGAAACAGCTTAGTGGGTGAAAAATGGCACAGCGGAAGCATCGAGATTATGATGACTGTAGCCTTTTAATGAACGTAGTTTGGCTAGAGATTTAAGAGGGCGTGAAGTGCCTGGATGATAATGAAAATGTTGATTTATTACTCTCAGTCTACTACAGGGGTGCAACTTGCCTGTGAGAACCCGACCAACCTGCGGTTCCATGGGGCGTAGCCGTAGTGTGTGCATCCGTGGTGGAACACGGAGGATAAGTAGCCGTTAAACAAGCCTGGCTACTGTGGCTTCAATGCGCTGGTTAATTCGCTGAATAGTGAGGCATGGCGAAGTAAGATATGCCTGATAGCTTTTAATTTTCCTCAGCATGAGAGAAAAACTAGAATACGAAGCTCAGCGTTTGCGTGCCAAACGACTGAGGGAAGACGATACGAAGGCGTCGTATTTATCCTACAAGAACTGCTATGTACTGTAAGTAGATAAATACAAGAAAGGTTTCATAAATATTAAGAGAAATGGAGTCAGGCTTCAAGTACTGTGTGCAGTGCAATGCTCGAAGCTATAAATACAATAAAATGAATTGCTAACCATAAGTAATACTATGTGCAACGAGAAATAGGCTCCGTAAGGTATCGTACATGTATCGAAGGGTGCGGGTGAATTCCGAGAATATAATCGGGAATGGAGATGGCATCGCGGCGGGTCGGGAAGTCGTCACGAATTTGCCGGAGCCATTCTAACACAGCATTGACTTCAGAGTACTGCGTTTTGTCTGTCTATATATCATACGTATGGAACCAGTCTCTTGAGCCTCAAGTAGGCCTGGATTGTATCCCCCATCGGCGTCCGTAAGAATTGTGTGGTATGGATTCCCATAAGTTCCAGACTGCGCTATAAATGTATCTCGGCGGTTCCAATCCATGAACATTGAATTGCTGAAGTTCGATAATGAATCAGTAGTTAAAGTACTGAATTGCAGACTACACGCTGAAAAGGACTCAGATCGGTTTAACAGTCCGAAGTGGCAGTGCATGCCGAAGAGCCGTTTATTACATAACTATCTTTTACGGCTTCCAGAGTCCCCAGTTACACCTTACTTCTTTTCTTCGACGCACGATACCATTAGGAGTCAAATGAAAAGCCACTTCTTTCGCACTTGCTGCCACGCACGCCAACATGAATACGCCATATCTACACTCCAAAAATCGCCCAACATAATCCATGCAGAAATTACGCAAGCCGTCTAGGTAACTGACCTTACTAGATCCGCCTTGACGGCCGCCGCTTCAAACTCAAAAGAAACGTTGGTTGCACCTTACGTTTATATATTGGAGAAGGGATAGAGCTGCAGAACAGGATGTCGCTGAGGTCTCCAAGTGAGTTGTTTTAGTTTTGATAATTGTTTGGAGGCCAATTCTAAAACGGGAGAAATATTTAGATTTCTTTGCCCTGACACCGTTCGATGTTTTGTCACGATTGCCGCGAATAAAGTGCCGAAGGTGTACTAAGTAGTATCATATAGGCCGAGTGCTCACGTTATTATTCATTACAGACTGTTATCTTCAGTGAATCAAGTATCGACATCTCAGATGCCGTGTCATCATTGTGGCCCATGCCATTAAATATAACCCTTTAGTGCCTGTTCTCATGGGATATACTCAATTGTAGGTAGATTTAAGCGCTTGAGGTGACTATAATGCATATTCATGAATCTATTCGTACCTTGTGTTCTATTCGTACACAACTTTTGACGAGAGTTTGTCCTCCGGTTGGGTTTATAGCGCTTGATTTTTTCCCGCTCTTTCTCCCTGTCTGCTATTTACGGATTATGATGGACGCGAATGAACACTTGAAGCTCTCACAAAGCTATTTGGATAGCAACCTTCGAATCGCACAACAATCGACCTTGGAATTTCCGCCGAAAGTTGAGGATTTAGAGTTAGTACTTCAATTCAAAGTATCTGTTTAACTGATCTTGTGCACAGATAGGCCAGGAACAGTGCCGTCGAGGGATCCAGCCATTGTTATCTTGCAAAGTTTCGATTCGCGATTAATGAGCGCCGGTATATATTTACATAACTAGCCACATGTCATGTGGAAGAAGCGGTATCATGCATCTTTACATCTTTCATCATCTGGATGGCAGATGCGGCGCCCGTGTCTACTCTCCTTATATGACCCTGGCCATCTACTCAGGATCACTGTTCCTCCTTGACGCCCCAGACGATTTAGAGCAGAGACTTGTTCTCAGCGCTCTTGCTGGACCGAACCGTCCATCGAGGAGGTCGTGGAAGTATGGATGCGTCGGTGACGAACTTGCGGACAGCAAGCGCTTGCTTCGACGGGATACTTCTGGCGGCACTTGCATACGGTGCGCCTCTAAAAGATTTATCTTTGATTCATGATTAAGACATTTATTCCATATCCAGGCTCTCTCTTAATGCTGTATTTGCAACTTACTCGAGTGCTCATTAGTCGTCCAAAACGTGGACGCGTCTTCTGGGCCATAGTCTTATATTCCGCTGTGTTATTTCCCCTCGCCACTATCGCCATTGCAGGAAAATTCAAGTTCGCGGAGCTCACCTACGTGGTCAACAACACTTACCCCGGTGGCTCACAGGCGTTTTATAAAGCTCATGCCGGGGATATAGTCAATGTGATGAGCCAGGTCGGGTAAGCTTTATCATGATATTCCCTGCCCTCGAGCAAGACATTCACATATATTCAGCACCACTCTACTTCCCTGGGTCGGCGATATTCTGATGGTTCGTCAGCTATTTGATAAAAACTATTCTCTCAAGACATTGATCGTCACTTAGTTATACCGGATAGCTCTTTTATGGGGCTATAGATGGTGGATTCTTCTCATTCCTCTGCCCATATTTCTCTCTCGCATCGGTAAGACTTCCCTTTATTTTACGATCATTCAGAGCTTGAAAATCAGTATTCTTTGGAGCTATGTCTATCCCTCTTCTCATATCGGAAACCAGGCCAAATGATCCCACTTGGGCAACGCGTTCTGGGACGTATGGGACTATTTTTTACGCGCTTTGCATCACCCTCAACCTCCTTTTCACGTTCTTTATAACCATCCGTCTTTTGATGCTACGTCGTCCTGTGGAAAGAGTGATGGGAAGGTTGCATGCGGCATTTTATACGTCCTATATCACGATATTTGTGGAGAGCGGGGCCTTCTTCACAGCGTGGAGCTGTTGTTACCTGATTTCCCGAATCAGAAACTCGTGGGTACAAGATATCTTCCTTCAGCCATATTCCTTTATTCTTGTGAGTTCTTCCTCTCCTCATGTATTTATAATTATTTTGTCGCTCACTCTTACATATCACCAGGCAATTACCAGGATGCTTGTCATCTTAAGAATGGCGCAAAACCGTGCCTGGTCCAAAGATATGATCACGGCCATTGCTACTGGGGTGCTGGACTGGCAAGTTTCATCCACGGCTAGTGTTCCGCTGAGCGATGTTCCTTCTTCCACGCTCTCTCCGTCTTCCCAGAAAAGCTTGCCAAAGAAATTCAGAGGCCCTGAGGAATGCCAATAGTAGGGCTTATATTGTGCATGTCTGCTTCACCCGATTGTATATAGAGCATTACTGCTAGGATTAAAGTCTTTTAACGTCGCAGGATGTTGCATACTATTGTGGAACTATATTAGCATCTTAAGAGACAATACTACCATGCGGCGCAATATGTAGCATACACAATACACCCAATTAAATTATCTTTTCAGTGTCGATATTTTATGCTTCGATTTGCAACATAGTCAATAGGTGTTCCGATTGCGTACCCAAAACTACTGTAAACTTTTACCTTAGTTCTTCTATTATTCAGTTTACTAATACTTATTTAACGATAAATTATGTTACTTTATGCATAGAATCGTTTCCCGAGCATGAAACCGTGACTATAAAATGTAAATCTGCATCATCTTCTCAAATGGAGGTTCCAAACATCATTCTCTGTTGTGCTTTCTGTAATGCCCTCCCAGCGAGAATGGCCACTGAGAATATTGAAGATAATTTTTCGAAGATACTGCTCTCTTTGCTGAGTCTCTGCATAGGGAGAAGACGATCCGTTTCGCCTCCTGGCTTCATCCTGTCGAAGTGAGGAAGGTATTTTCTCATGAGCGGCGGCTCGGAGCGCATTGTAAACGCAATCCAAAACATCCCCAACAGTTACGGGTCGATATGAGGGATGGATTACGATCGGCTTATCCAAGAAGGACAGCCTAATGACCAGCGACGTTGTCGGCGGATTTGTCGCTGGTTCTTCTTTCCATCTAGCATCTATTGCTCTCCTTGTCGCACGCCTGGCGCAGAGTGTCGCATGCACAGGTGGAAGGGAAATATCGTAATTCACTAAAGGGGTGAAGGCCCTCTCCAAGGTAGGGTTGGCTTTGATGGTGATATCATGCATGGGAGGAAGGGGAACACAGGCATACGGTGACCTGGAATGGACAAGAGGCGGAGGTGCCTCAGGAGCGGGACTGTGCATATGGGAGCTTGTAGGTCGAGAATACGGCGAGGAAGTAGAGGCGAGCATATGCGTATTAAAATTGACAGGAGACAGGGAATTCCATCCCGCAACATAGGGAGTGGATGGAAGTGGACCGGCATATAGATGCAGTCTACCATCGCTATAGGTTGTGTACGTTGTTGACGTTGTTCCGAAAGACATTTTCTATGTCTGCAATTTGTCTTGTATAAACATTCGCGAGACAGAGATCGATGAACTCACTTGATAAAGATGCGTTCGCTTCCACAAGTGTATAGGCTGTCTGACGTCCGATTATGAGATAAAAAGACACCAAGTATGACTTTAGGAACTGCTGGTACGGGAGGAATGACGGCAGGGGATTAGAGAAAGAACAGATTCAGAGGTGTTTAAATAGATAGTCGCAGCCGGCCGTATTTTGGTAACAGCACGTATGCGTCATGCGCTTCAGACATCCTTCTCTGTGCTTCGTATGCTTGTGGCCCACGAGGCCCCAGCACCGGTTTATCATGTTCCATGATTCTCGCCTCGCAGGCGCCTAATGTCGCATGTAGCGCTAGGAGATAGGGGGAGTATTGTGATTAAGCCGTCCAACATCCGTCTGATGAGCACTTCCGTGAGAGCTCAATTGACGCTCAAATATAATTGGCGCTCGGATTACTTTGCGTCCCGATACAAAGAACTTTTCAACTCCACTCGCTCCAGTGTTTCTTCGATGGACGAGAAACCAACGGTGTGAGAGGGGTCCACGGATACACACACTTGAGAGACTCAGGCCTCTGCATGTATTTGTGCGATCTTTTGATGAAAAGATGCATGCGCAGGCCGCGAGATACAGGTTCATGCATGCCGCACGAGGCCCTGGCTTGACTCAATGCCAGTGAGATAACTAAGACTCTACAAGATATATAGATTCGCGTACAAACGCTACTTCTTTGCATAGCTCTTTCATTGTGGCTGGTGATCCGGGACATCTTATTGCTGGATGGATCTTCGCATTCTGGCCCAACGCTTCGGTTCTGCGGTTGACTTTGAAGTCCATGAGAGTCGGACAGCAACCACCCCCGCGTTCAAAGCATCTAAAAATATCATTTCGATAGGTCATTCCACGGAAGCAAGTCGAACGAATGAAGACGGTCTTCCTTGTGTTCGCCACTGATAATCGAAGACTCTGAATTTACTGGCGCTTATGATAAATTACCAGCATTCTGGAATCGAAAATAGCGACCTTGATAGTGAAAAATGTAGCTGGTACGCACTGTCCTTTGGCGCATATTTCTAGCTGCAGCAATGGACGAACTTGGATAAATTGACATGTTGTACACACGTCTGAATCATCGCAATCTATGATGAAGTGGAAGCTAATCTACTTATATATATACACGCTTAGAATAACATTGATCTTGTGGTACGATGGCAGCAACCAAATTAGCGCTCGGAACGAAGGCGTCGGAGAACTCATCAGCATAACACGAGAAATATGTCAAATAACAGTGTACGGTTCTCACACTTGATCCAACAATGTGAAAGACCGCGGGTCCAAGAGGTCTTCACATGATGAAACATTAACTCTATCTATCGTTGAAGCAATTAGAATGAATGCACGCTTTATCCATCGAGAAAAAAGGCGAAGAGCTCTCATTTCTCTCCACGAACAAGCATCACATATTTTTATTACAAGAAATCTTTAGAGCGTATGGGAATTTTACTCTAGGAGAAGAAGGCATCCAAGTGACCGATTTGACCTGTTTAATCATCATCAAGAATTGATTTACAATGTGATTAAAAACCACCTTACCTCTGATCAACCCTTTACCTTTAGATGGGAGCTCGTCGACTGAATACTTCCTTTCCGAAATTGTCGGTTTCCCAAATCAGCTGGATCCGCGCAAATCTGTAGTTTTCCATGTACGTTTGAAGAGGCACGCTTGCGAGTAACGAGAGTACGCTAGTTCACTGAGTGAAGGTCAAATTACAGGATAAGTCACTTTCTTGCATAACTACATGGAACCACGACTCTAATTTCTCCTCAAAATACCAAAATCAATGGTTCCAAGCGATCCTGCATTGATATTTTATCGCTGAGCGGGGTAATAAGTGTAAGCTGAAAGCACCAATGAATGGGTCATTCTACTTGCGAAGAGCTTAAGAGAAAAAATAACCAAATAGAGTTCTAGGGTAATTTAAAAAAAACGGCCTCCAGCCAACCCCCCCACCCTATGTGCGGGATCCACGTTCCGCCAACCCCTGGGAACTGCACTGAAATCTTTGAAACCTGAGTGGATCACAGTCTCACATCGAACATATTGGCTATTTCTGGCATTTTGAAGGTACATGGGCTAGTGCCACGTCGTGGAAAGCCGCTAATTACGGTTGCATGTTCTTCCAAGTTCCACTGGCTTTCCTGTTTCTAAAGGTTTCTTATTTATGTTAGCTTACGTCTATTTGGCTAAAGCGTCTATGTATCACTGTCTATTAAGCCGATCATGATCCACACTTGTTTTCGCTGTGTCATGAATCAAAGGATTCAATCAACTCTTTCACTTTCGTCACCATTCTTCCAAAGTTAGCCTTGACTGTTAAGGTGTGACAAAAATATTCGAAATACTGGCTCGAGTGGAGTCGCAATTCAGTGTTTGCCATCTACAAGTACCTATGGATATCACGTAGCAAGAGTAAATCTCATCATGATGGTGATTCCTCTCCAACAGATCATTCAGTACATAAGGCTTCATTGATAACTTACGTTTAGAGATATATTTAGGATAAGGGAACAATAACTGTGAGTCTCGCTTGGCTTCAAGGGCAGAAAAAAGAGACTGAACGGAACATTAGATCCTCAAACCCCTTGGAAAAAAAGTTTGGTGCAAGATCATCATCTCACATGAAGAATCCAGACGTCCCTGTCCGTCCAAATGAGCGTCAGTCCTGCCCACATGAGACTCGCAATTTTTATCGTATGCCTCGGGTCATGCTTCGAGTTCCGGTCAGTTGTTGGTCTATATGTCATGCATTCGGACGGTGGGTGACTGTGGAGCATGGCCTGCTCGTAATTGCTATCGTGTCTAAAAATATGTGATGAAGATGTATTAGGACGTTTAAGATGGTAACCGAGTTGTGGTCTGCGGCGTGAACGACAATTGGTACCTCAATCAAAGGTGAGGGGATCGGCAATGAAGTAATTCCGGGATTGGTCACAGCTTTGCTTATCTACTGTCTGTGCGGGATTGCAGGAGAGTAGTAGTACATATTCAATGCTGCGGACCAAGGTGGGCGCCCTGGTCATAGTTGATCCACATTTCAGTGGGAGTGTATCGAAGGAGCGGATGAAGCGCGACTTCAGCCTCCGTCAATGATGGAAGAGGAATCCATCCGAACGGAGAAAAATGATGGATGAGAGTAGGAGCTGTCCCAGGCCCCCATATCTCTTTGGAGGTGATCGCCGTGGATGCTAAATTTGATTCTGCCAGGTAGGTTGAAGCGTCTCTTTCGAAGAAAAGACCAGGCAGTAGCCGCTGGGAAGGTACACGTGGAATAGCTGGGGAACGCCGAGAGGGAGGCTAAATATATTCGGGATATAGCTGGTAATATGGAACCTGCATACGTTAGGCATGCATGATGAAAGGTGACATGCTCATCGGAGCTCCAGGACGAAATATGGACAGAGACATAGTTGTCCTTCTAAGTGAGTCTTCAGTTTCATTTCCGTCCTGTTGAGACAACGGAGCATGATAACACTTACTGGAATGTGGATTTGCAGCGGAGTGCTTTTGATGCTCAGTTACCTTGATAGCTAGGAGGGATTTATGGTGGTGGGTAGTTTGGGGTGATTCAAGCCAATGAAAGAAGCACGATACTCCTGCCCATTCATGTCCCAGCTACGTAGTAAGTGGCAACCCTAACTGGCTCTTATGATAATAACAGACTATCTGGAGATGCATCTCAGAGATAATTACGGCCGACGCCTCATGACAAGCGGCTGTGCTGTGTGTCTTCTCTGCGTGGGCGAAGGGTCTGCAAACAATGAACCAGATCCAGGAACACGATGGCTCGGGTATCTCGATTCTATACCATGTCATGGGTGGATGCGGAATTTATAAGAACCAAGCTTCAGCTCGTCAAGCTACTGGTACGGATATTGCTGTCGGCGGACTAGGAACGGCGGCAAACTATCTCTTAATATACAGGACAAATGATAAGAGAGAAGTGATTGCAAGCACGCTGGCTGGCTCAGGAAGTGATTACATTAGTAATGTATAAATAAGGCTGAATTCTCATGTGCGCCAATCGCCAGAGTGCCACGAAAGATCTTGAGAAGCTAACTTTTTCATGGCACCCCTATCATTTTTAGATCCCCTAGCAATGTGCATAATTTTCATAAATAAATTGGCTCACTGTCTTTCTGCGCTGAGAAACCCCACTTTTGTGCAATACTCCTTGGAAATGTTTCACTTAAATAGAAACACCGTATGTTGTCTTCCGGCAGGCAGAGCGATTTTGATATCTCCGGAACATGATCACCCACGTGCTGCAGGAACATAAGGGCGCGTCTTGGACGCACCAAAATTATTGAGTTGACCACTTCATCAGTGGCCAACCAATGAACAACTAAAACAGTATAATCTTTCTGACAGAGTAATTCACAGCCTCTTTCTGTCTTGCCGGATTTTATTTGATCTCTGAACTACTTTACAATTATTTTATTCCACATCTGGTAGAAGTTGATGACAAGTTCTTCAAGCTCACATACTTATGCTTTACAGCCTCATTGCATTGGGCCAAGCACTAAATTTTGAAATGGATTGGATAAATTGGAGCAAAGGCCTGCAGTTGGTGGCCACTACTATTATGACTTGAGAAATGGACTGGAAATTTTCAAGCATGTTGCTTCATTAAGGTACAGAGTAGAACACACTTCCTCACTGAACAGAATCGGAGGCATTGTCACACATCCAATGCACTGCCAAAGGTAATTTAGTTGGAAGTTAGTGTGACCTCGAGGAAATGACGGCAGGATGTTGCCATTGATGGAATGCATGATCTATCTGATCCGGATGGCCGTGACTCCCACATTGTCCGGCCAGGCAAATTGTAAAATCGGAGTATACGATGACTAAGCGAAAAGGTGGGGTATGTACAAACAAGAGGGGTTTCTCAATAGATTTATCCATCTTTCTGCCTAACTTCCCATTCAAGGCCACACGCGCAGTGGATTACAGTATAGTCTGTACTGATCAAAACTAAAGCCAGTATAGGGATTTCCTTCCTGAGGGATTTGCGTGACTAACAAAGATCACATCTACGGACTGGGATTGTTACTGATGAGCCTATAGAGAAGAGATTCTAAATAATGACTCATCACTGGATGATTATGCACATTTCTAGCTGAATTCTACATTTGACGTTCGGATCTGAAGTTTTGCAGGGCTACACGTGTCTACAGGCGTCCAGTGTTAAAGATGTTTCGAATCATGTGTGTTATATCTGATCCTTAAGACCTATCGCAAAGGCTTACTCGTTCGGAACCAAAAAACACTTGCTGTAGAACGATATTTTATCTTTCCATGTGTACGAAGATTTAGCCATTTGACACAATATTTCAGCCCAAATGAAACAGCACGCAGTGTACCAACTGGCATTTACAGTATATGCCGTAAAAATCTGAGATCTACGAGCAACAAACCTGAAAAAGGATAGACGCCAACTCCAAGGAAATTCCAAAGGAATACCTCCTACAAGATCCACACAGAAGCCTTTAGGGCCCTTACACGAGATGTAAACTGTGAGCGGCACGACAGACACTAAATATATGACCGATGCTGAAACACTATAGAATGCGGTGTGAGACAGGATTACTCGGCAGAAATTTCTTGGAGGACCTGATACGAATGAACTACATTTGTAAATGATTTTTGATGCAGGTTCAGCAATCAGGGCATATCTTAAGCACCACAAACACCGATGGTACATCAACTACAATCCCACCACCGAAGCACCAATGCGAACTCTGGAGATAAAATGCTTGGCGAAAATCAGATGCTCGGAAACCCAAATTCTAATTAAGTAACGCGGGGCGGTTCATTTTCAGAACCGGTTTTCTTTAGACAACCCAGACATTTAAACCATTACAGGTGAGCATATCCCGTGGACATAGCTCGGAAATAACTGCTCCACCTGTGATATTTTTAGTGCATTATCACTCTGTGCATATGCATGTCATTCCTACCCGCTGATCTGATATTCGAATGGGACGCCGCGCTCACACGAAAAAGTTACTATTGAGGTAGCCAAAGAGTGAACTTCCAACACTAGATTGTACATCGAATCCCAGATTCGTTCTTGCCCCTGGATACTGACGTCGAGGTCTGACAATATTATTCATGTGGTTGGTGATGGAAAAGCATTCGGCAAACATGGTCAGATTCTCGGCATGCCCCCTTCGAATTCTACATAGCAAATACCATTCGACTGGATCTGCAGATGACTCGCTGAATGACCTCGCGGAATTCCGACTAAAAATAAGAGTACAGATTGGATGGCGTGAGATTCAATCTATTTCATTCAGTGCTCCTAGATCCAGAGAAGTAAGTAGGCGTACATAGCAGAGGCAACCTACATACTTAAGCCAAGTACAGCGCGCCAGACTTACGAACTTTTAAGATACATCTCTATTTAGCAATAAGACGGTGCCTAGTCGTGGATCGGTCTTCAGGGCCTCTGGAGTCCGGAGTTTGTCTGTCCCTAGAACCGGGTCCCGGGAATTAGGCGTGTTTGATGTTGTGTGACAAGAGCATCTTCGGTCTACTGTCAGCATGTTCTGTCATCAGTCACATGGCCACATGGCAGGCCGGCAGCGACGCCGGGGAGCGCCGTGTTCGTACTTGGATATCAATCATTGTTGCTCGCTGTTGCCGACATCGCCTACAGCGTCGTTCACAGTCCTGGAAACATGCATAGAGCTGAGGTGCGTATAATAATCTACATTTCAGCCCCTCAACAACGCTACCAGATATTTTCCATCATCAGTTTCTTCTGGTTCCCTAGAAGTGACGTTGCTCCTCGCGAGTGGCTCAACAGGCATGCACCCGCTACAGCGGGTTGGGACTGAAATCTGAATTGTATGCGCTCATAGCAGTCTGGCTACTACGAACCGAAGTCAAAGACTCGTGCGGCTTAGTGTTCTGGAATCCAAATACCGTTGATGAGGCTTTCTTGAACCCAAGTGTCTCGGGTCTCAGCTATCGCACCTCGAGGATCCAGACATCCTCCTCTTCATCGCTCGCGGTCAGTCCCGCCCAATAACGACGCCCCCCAAGCACTGTCCACAATGCACTCTCGTATTCCTCCGTCGTTAGTTGGCTGTTCTCGTGCCAGCTCCTACTTGGGTGCCTCGTCTGGCCACGTACACGACCATGCTCTTTGTTAAGAGCCGTGCAGACTGCATCGTGCACAGCGAGCAGAACTTCATACACGGTAACAGAGCTATGGTCCCGGGCGTGCACGACAATGGGCCTCTCCACCTCCGCCAGCCGAATAACCATAGAACTCAAACCTGGTCTTGTGGCTGGCTGGTGTAGCCACTCGTGGCCTCCATCCTGACTGTGCATTCTTCGTTGTGCATTGTGTGGGCACAGTGGCAGCCCCGACGTGGTGATATCGTATGTCAACGATAACGGAGATTCGTACTGCAGCATGGGATTGATTTCTACCCACTGATCCTCTGCTTGTCTTGGAAGCGGAATGCACGCGTACGGCGATTTGCTGTGATGTAATGGCGGTGGCTGTTGATCATGAAGAAGGTCGCGCGCAGTTGCATACACGATTGGCGTTGTGAATACCTCTTGAGGAGCCCGTGCACTGTAGTATGCTGCGCTCGCGCTCGCTGGCGTTGGTGTTGTTCGGAAATCCGAGAATTCTCTGCGTATCTCGTTTGCCTGTCGATGGCGGTGAACAAGGTGCAACAATTGGATATCCTGCTCTGAAGATCCTGTATACATCTATCTGACTAAGATATGTCCGTACAACAGTCAGTATTATTCGATTCATCTCATTCGGCATAGGTAACTCAGAGTGCTTACATCAGTTAAGAAGGTATCAGAGAAATATTCGGAGGGTGGGCAACGGGTTTCCAGGAAGGTACTTTGATGAAGAAGGAAATGGGCTTGGTGTAGGTTTCTATAAGATATCGAGACCTATTTGTAGTAATTCTGTTATTCTGCATATCGTAGGTTGGCGAATCTTTGCAGGTTCCATAATAACTTACGGAATTAAGCGGTCCAGTCACTTGATCCTCCCATCCGATTTTCCGCGCATTCGGTTATCTGTTTCACTTAGCTTTTACCTAATGGGGTAATAATTGATAGAATGAAGCAATCTTATTGGTTTGAAGAGGGTGCATGGACCCGCAAAGCTAATTCTTCCTGGAGATGGCTATGTTGACTGATGTCGACCGGTTGCTCGGTGAGTGACGAGGAGATCTTGCACTGGCGGTGCGCTTCAGTGACAAAGTTGGAAGATTGGCACATTGTACTGTTAGCCGAGATGAAACCGTCTTCGTACTTCACGTCTGTTAATCCTAATTTCACCGGATAGCGTTGCTAACCACATAAGTATATAATTTTGACGTTTCCTTCAGGATGGCAAAGTTTGTTAGGTTAATTTGGTAACTGATACTTACCCTGTAACACCATACATACTTCTTTAGATTTTTGTTCGTTGATTTGGTCGTGAATTCGAATTTTGCGAGAATGCGAGCAACACCCTAGCCCTGCCAGTGTTCGATTCTATAAATGCATCACAATCACGACCTATCACAGCTCACCATCTCGAAGTATGTAGTCATACATATCCCCTTCCCTTGACCGGTCGGTATATGTATGTTCTCATTTTGACCCCGCTCCGAGTCCTCTATGAACGCGCGTGTGATGTGCCAAAAATGTGTCGAGTACATATTCGGACTCCTGCTGCTATGCCATATGGAAACGCTGAACCAGGGAAACGGAACCCTAATACACCATCCTTGGTTGGAGAAGACCCTACAAACAGTGCAGGGTCACCGATAACTAGATCCTGAAGACCCAAACCTGACGTTATTGATATATTAGGAGATCTTTCACACTATGGCATATGGAAACGCTGAACCAGGGCGGCGGAACCCTGGCACGCGGTTGTCTGCCAGAGAAGACCTTACAGACAGTACAGAATCACCATAACTAAATCCTGAAGACCCAAGTCTAGTGTTATTGATATACTTAAAGATCTTTCCTACTTCTTCAATTGAGTACGTGATGTCTGCTTCAGTATGTAGGACGAGAATCACCAGGTATACTAAATCATATCAGAAAGAGCCCAGAAAGAGCTTCCCAACGCACTTATATCTCAGAAGAGATAAATGATTATATTTCAAAACTTGAGCTTGAATGCTATCAGTATCCCTGGCTGTTAAAATTTAAATCTTGATTCGTTCGGCAACCTCCCTCCCTGACTTTTCACTGAACAAAAATGCCTGCTGCCTCGAATCCCGTTAAGAGTACCAAAATATACAATGTGTAGAATTGAAATATCAGTTTCATTGAAAATATTATAGTCAAATCATATAAATAAAATCGAATGCCAGTTTTTCAAAGCCAAAAATGCCATGGTGGCAGCCAAGCGAGGCGGCGCTGGATGGGAAGCAGGTGTATTTGTCGTTGTATATCAAAGGCGTCTATTACCCGAGTCAGCGTCGCCCAACGGAGCGCCGTCGAAAGAAACACGCTGCTGCTCGCCGTTTCCGACATCACTTAATAAAACCCCCTCCACATCGCACACGATCCTGGAGACAGGTGGAAGTCTTGAAATAAGGTGCGCGTCATAGTCCATATACATACTTGAGCAGCGCTAATAGTCGATATCTTCAACCATCAGCTTCTCCTGGGTCACCACTGGTGACGTTACTCCTGATGACGAGGTCGTGAACTCTGGCTGTCTGAATTCAAGTGCCCTCAGGGCATGCTGTTATTTGAAACCAACATCCCTCTCGAAGCAGCGTCGCTGCTACCAGCTGAGTCTATGGACAGCTTTGGGTAACCTCCTGGTGAGCCTGCTTGGAATAGCTTTGAAATCTGTCTGCCCAGCTTATCGTACATCCAGGATCCACACATCCTCCTCCTTTTTTCTAGTAGTCAACGATACCCAGTATCAACGGCCACCAAGCACAGCCCACACCGCCCTATCACACTCCTTCTTGACGCGGCTGTTTTAGCGCCGGTGCGAACTTCGATGCCTTATCAGAGCGCGTGCACGACGATACTCATCGTTAATAGCCGCCCAAACCGCATCGTAAACTGCGCTCAGGACATCGTTGACAGTAACCGCGGTGTCGTCCTAGGTATGCACGACAATGAATCTCTCCACTCTCGTCATCTGAATGACCATAGAGCTCAGATTTGGTCTTGTCGCAGGCTCGCGTAGCCACTCATACCCCTTAACGTGACTGCGAGTGTTCCACTGCACGCTGGATGGTGCTAACCTCAGCACTTTAATATCGTATGGCATCGACAGCGGCGACGCGGGCTAGAGGAGGGGATTCGATTTCCTGTGATCCAGCGGCGCCAGCATGTCGGATCCTTTATCCTGATGAAGGTTGTATAGCGCCGCTATATACTCAACTGGCGTTGGACATACCACTTGGTGCGTCCTCTCTTGGTAACCGCAATCGCTGAAGGTGTTGGGACTTTTTGGGTGGGTGGGTGCTGGAGTAGCGACGGCATGTTTGGCTGTTGCTCCCAAATATGCCTGTGTGGCTCCGCCGCCTTTTGGATGGGCACTGGGCATCACTCTTGATGCGTCCCTGTATCACAGGCTGTGATCGCTATCGGTGTTGATGCCTTTCGGGTATGCAAATGATCCAGTGGTTGCATTTCGGCCTGTCAATCCCAATGAAGGCTATTTGGCGCTACCACCTTTTCGATCCACATTGTGAAAGCCTCTTGAGGTATCTCTATACCACAATATGGCTCAGTCACGATCGCTTTCGTCGATGGCGTTGTTCGGATATGAGGGTGATCCAACGACGACAGCGTGGTGGGCTGTTGATCGTAAAGAAGGTCGTATGGTTTTCTCTTGCTTTCGGGTGGCTTTGCGACTATCGCCGGTGGTAGCTCTATACCACAACGTGGCGCGGTCACTGTCGCTTTCGGTGGTGGTCTTTGGATATGCGAGTGGTCCAACGACGATGGCATAGTGGGCTGTTGTTCGTGAAGATCGCATGGTTTCCCCCCTTTGCATTATCAGCTGGCAACGGTGTTGTTCGGGTTTGTTGGTACTGTCTATCATATGCCTGTCGATGACGATGCACAACTTGCGTATGCCAGAGCTGGACATCCTGCTCCGTTAATCCTACCTGTGTCATGGATGGCATTTAGTATAACATGCTGGAGGGCCTACGCTGCATTTTTCACGCTATGATACGTTCAGACAATAGTGAGCATCACTCATCTCGACACAGGCTAACCAGAAAAATTACGGTGGATATGGAGCTATCTGAGAAAATGTAGGATAGCGAGCAATGAATTTCTCAGCAAAGATGGTGTCGAGGAAGCGGTACTGGGATCGGGGGTTTATGTACCAGTAGTCAAGGTCTACTTATAGTATTTTCGTTTTTCCATCTCCTTGGTAGAGCTCAGAAGCCCAGGGGCGGTGTATGAGGATGACAGTCTATTTATGGAAGGTGGATAATTAGTGGACGTGAGGCTGGTGAACGTGCTAAACCGAGAAAATCTTGCGGGGAACGTTCTCCTGTGCATATAACGAAAGGGGTTTGTGGTCTGTACACAGTCTGATGAGACTATAGTTAAATATTTAATAATGCATAATCTACCTATACATATTTCTAATAGCACATAGAATTTTTCAAAGGAAAAAGGTCAGCCCCAAGCTAAAATCCGACCTGATACCGCACATTTCTAATATTACATAACATTTTGGTAGCACCGACGTTATGCGTTAATAGATAGTCTACTGTTGAATATGTCTCGTAGGTCCATAGATCAAGGCGGCAGTGTTATCTACTGCAATTCTACAGAGAGATCATGAGCCTGTAGTAACTAGTGTCCCATAACGTAGGTTACGTCTTAGAACTGTGTTAAGCAGCCACGAGTTTATAATCCAGCTGTTACTAGTATCACTGAGCCATTAATTAACCCTTTTCAAAAAGAGGTAATGTTCTTACCGCCAATCGTGTAATATATTATTAAAATAAGGCCTCGGGACTTGTCGACTGTACTTTCATGTAAAGAAACCGTCAAAAGAGTTGAATTTTAGCACAGACAGAGGCGATCGTAAATATAGTCTATTTAGGCCTTGCAGCGCGCCTTCAGCGCCTGATCACACTTTTGGCTTTGTAGCAAGGATAGGTACTCTTAAAAACAAGAATAAGCAATTATGCAGGTCGTTAAGTACGAGTTTCATCACTGTTTCTTGAAAATTTCTTCAAGGAGATGATGACAACGTAGTAAGCGGAGATACCAGAGCCATAGAGCATAGCCAACCTGCTAAAAGTTCTCGAAATAGAAACCACACTCGCAGCTGCGGATCTCGAATTGTTGATATTTGGCAACGGCGTCTAACTACTTCCTCGCGAGCAAATTGCAATCAACAAAGGCTACGGTAACTGCCACGTCTGCTTTGCCATCAACCACCATCGTCATCGTTGCCAACAACGTCTATGAGACTTTGCATGTTGCTCCCGCTATATAACACGAGTCCCAACATATTCTAGTTATACAAGTGAGTCCAAATTTGCACCTAGATGCGTCGAGTGGTCCTAATACTCGAGATCGTCTATCATCAGTTGTTGTAATTTAAACCGTCCACAACATCGACTGCGGTATGAGTCTAGCAGCGTTTGAGGGCTGCGTAAATAATGCGGCGGAGCGCCGTGATGTGATGGAGATGGGGGTGGTATGCTTTGGCCTTACGCGTGCGTGAGGTCTAAATTTCGAAAGATCTTCTGCTGCTTTTCTAGCGCGTTATTGTCTTCGAGTCTTGAGGGGGCAGTACTGATTGCGAGACTTCCAGCGTCTATCTGACGTGGAGGATCCAGACCTCAGGCTCAGTTTCACTAGGGGTCAGGCCTGCCCAGTGATGGCGGTCAGCAAACAGCTGCCGCAGGGTGCGGCGATACAGGTCCGGAGAACATTGGTTCAAGAACAGGTCCGCAAAGTGGTAACGGTTATAATCCGAGGCGAACATCCCGGCGGAGTGTGCATGACGATAGTGATCAGCGACGGCGAGGCGCACGGCGTCATTGACAGCCTTGAGCACGTCGTAGATCGTGACCGCAGAGTGGTCCGTCGCGTGTACGACGATGGGTTTATCTAGCGCCGGGAAGCGGATATCCATGGAGCGCATGGTAGGTCTCGTCGCGTACTTCAGCATCCAGTGCAACCCGCCCCCGTGGGTGCGGGTGCGGTATGCCGTGGGGGGCGTTGCGCACGATGGCGCCGTGCCGATATCGTACGCTAGCATGAAGGTCGAGGCGCGGTCGAGCGTTGGGTGGATGGTGATGCGGGTATCGACTATGCGCGGGAGGGCGACTGGCGTGTACGGGGACAGCGCATAGTTCAGTGGCGGGGGTCTCTCCGGCTCATATTCTTGGCTACCGTACTGGTAGTAGGTGTATGCCGGGGGAGTCGATGGTGCAGGCGCGGCATATGGGGGTTCACCAGGGAACATTTGCCCGCGTGAAGTACCAGTACG